>JANHGB010040681.1:17755-29000 GCA_026283785.1 Coracopsis vasa | reverse complement strand
TTTCCACTGTTGTCTGACAGGGGGCTATCCTAAAGTGTGTGTAATATCACATGACTCAGTGAAAGTCTTCCTCTGAATCTTTGTTGATCAAGGAATGAAAATGGAATTGCACAGGTTGCATGTGAGCTACCTAGAAAAGTTTGCTCTTAGGAGGTGTTACAGCTCCTCTAATTCAGGGAAATTGTGAACAGTGAGGTGCTCATGACTGTACAGGAGACAGGCAGGAACCTCCCTGAGCCACAGCTAAACAAAACTGGTCTGTCAGTTGTGGAACGGGCAGATCTCTCAAGGCAGCCTGACTTGCTCTCCCTGCTGTTTCCTACAGGATCAATTGATTTGGCATGCATGTAATTTGGTCTAAAATTTGCTTTGAGGAAATTAACTTAAGCCTTTTTGAGATCCTAAGATAAAATTTGGAGAAGCTTTCAATGTGCTCAGACAGTAGAATAAATGCAGAAATGCACTATGAGGAAAGAAAGCTTGGCTACAAATTTCAGTCTATCCTAGATGAAGATGGACTGCAAATCTCGCATCAAGTTCTTTTTAGTGGTATTTCTAGCCTGGCTTTTTAGCTGAAGAGCTTCAGATATAAGCAGCCAAACTTTTGAATCCTAATGAATCCTTGTAAATCTTTGAAGCCTTGCCCATCATTAATCAGACCATCCATGAAAAAATATTCCAGACATACACACCATATGTACATGCATGTGCTTCTGTAACTATTAATAAAAACAGCAAGATTGTCATCTCAACATGATTATAATCCACACCTTATGGAATTGCCTTCCTAGTGCTGAGGTTTAAGAAATGAGATCTCCATCTCCATTGTATAAACATTTTAAAAGCATCACCTAGTTGAAAAGTATTCCCCAAATACATGGTTCTCTTTGATGATATTCCTACTAACGATGGGTTATTAGTGTGAAGGGCCAAATTATCTACTCATCTAATTGGTTCAGCTCCACTGTGCTGCAGAATTTGACATTATCATTTCTCAGGGTCTAACATAATTCATACAGAAGATCAATTTGTTATACTTGCCATGTTAGTATAAAGCACCTTTAATAACAGAACATTTTACGCAGCATTAGCTTTCCAGCATTTTTAGTGTAGAGATTTTTATTTTTTTTTTAGCATCAATTTAAGCAGCTCTTATTCAAATGGTTTTATTCCTCTGCTTTTATAAATTAACTGGTTTAATCATATTGCAAATATTTATCTTCCCTAAATTAATGTGGAATCAAAATTAATTGATTTGAAAAATGTGAATTGCCATTTAATATCACATTTAAATACATACCAAATTAACAGGATAATTTTTATGTTCTGCTCTGTGCATGTGAAAGCTGGCCAGTGTAAACCTCAAGATATGGTTTCCTTGTGCTTAATTGTCAGTAAGCTCAGGCCTCTTTTGACAAGTTTTTGACACATTGCTCTTCCATCAGGTTCCTTACTTTCGATTGTGGAATGACAAGTCTATTTTGTGGTGGTGTGAAATGAACCATGTACTGCTACCGCTGTCTCATGTCTCATAATGGAAGGCTCACAGCATGGACAATTGGGAATTTCTCCAGGCAGGGGAAAAGCACTTATTTTCAACCCCTGGCTTTAATCAATCAAGGAGAAACTGGAAATCACTGTAAAGTAATGAATGTCAATTTATGTACATGCTATTGATTTTAGAAATTTAATGCTCTGTTTCCCTATTTTACGTTGACCTTATGAAGCTCAAAGATGAACACAAAAGGTGAATATTCTTGAGCCACAATTGGTTTCCCCCTGGAAATATGAACAGAAGATTTTGTACCTTCTGGGTATGGAAGCGGTAAAAAATTTAAGCCAAAGGGCTATACCAAGTCAAGTGACTATAGAGAACAGGGGCATGTTATGGAATCCATTTATTGCAAAATGGCCAAAACCATTCTTGCAGGACACATCCCAGTTGTTGTCTTGGAATCCTGAGGATTTGGGTTATTAAAATTCATGCTTCGGTTAAATGCACTCTCAGTTTAACATTTGTAATTTTTATATAAAACGGGAAGGTATTGTTTTGAATATTTAACTGCTCATCTGCCTCATCGTTTGCATGCTTTGTGCTCCTTCATAACACTCTGACAGCGAGTGCGAGAGAGATTAGTAAACATGACCCCGGAAGACCTCTGTAAGTGCCTGTCTAGCATAACTTATTGGCTTCACTTTCTCTGCTCTGAGGATCCTTGGCTTCACTGGATGCCTTACACACAAGTGTTGCTATTGCTTAGCTCCACAAAGTTGACATCTCCCCAGTTTTTATTCCCAGGTAAGAACCTCGGGCACTGTCAGTTCAAGTATGCTCCAGGAACTGCCCTCTCCTCCTGAGAGGAAGAAAATTACTTCAGAGATTCTATAATTTGACCGTGTGATGAAAAGCCCCATTCTACAAATGCTGTTTCTCTCATTTCTCCTCAGCATAAAAACAATTCCAGTCAGAAACTAAATGCTATGCTGGTGTTTTAATCAGTCACAACGTTCTGCTCCTAGAGAAGCAGTGAGAAAACACGTACGGAATGTTTTGTTCACTTGGAGGACTTGTTGATCTCCACTGTATATCTGTACAAAAGCTCTCGGGGGATTTCTCGTGTTACTTCCCTGAATACACAGTAACAGGATTGGACAGGAAAAGTGCAGGTAGTAACAGTACGCTCTTGAACAGCATATTCTTCTAGTACTCTGAGTAGTGCAAGAATTGAAGCCTGCTCTGAAAGACTTTTTTCTCCTTTGCAAGAGTTTTACAAATGAAATCACAATACTCCCTGAAATTACTAGTGCACTTGACTCCATGATCAATTTACTCCATTTTCAATATAGACTTTGACAAGAATGACTTGTTTATGCTGTCACATGAATCAGTCTCAGCAAATTAGACCTGTCAAAGTTACTTTTTCTGTACAATACAGTTTGCTTTATTTTTGACACCTGTGCAGTTGGGAAAGCTATTGTAAATAGTGTAAAGACAAGTCAGAAGGTAAGTGATCTGCCTTTAGATCCTGTTTCACGTGTCAAAAATACATCTTGGCAGTTCATGGAAGTGTATTTTACTTCATTTGGAAGTGATAACTAATAATAATAATAATAATATACATGTGATTTGAAGTTTGTGTACTCCGAAATGCATATGAAAGTCAAACAGATGCATCTGTGAGAATGTGCATGTAGAAGAGTTTTGTGCTATAGAACTGCATAGAGATGTCATGTCACCATCAAAGTATATGTGCAGCATGTCAATGTAGCAGCAGCTCCCTTTTTTTATTAATTACTTTTCCCCCTTTTTGTGATCACATTTTAGCTAAAACCTAGGTGTAGATTGTGTCCTGGGGTTTAGTGGGACTTCTTGTGTGACGTTGGCATCAGCAAACCTCAGTAAATTCTTCTCTGAGCTGAGCTTCCTCTCTGGTTTGCGTTCTTGTTGCCTTACATGTAGTGACACATTGCTTGCGCACTTGTCCTAGGTGGAAGGGAAGTAGCAGCTCAATACTCAAACTTGTTCCTTCTCATGGCCTGATACAGATGTAACCCTGATCGAAACTGAACCCTGACACAACTCACAGCATGCTTCAAGGCACTGATGGAGAGTAATTGTAATGATAATTTATTATGATAGCAAAACACTATTTTCCTGGGTTCAGCTATAACAGTTATTTATTTTTTCCTTCTTAGTAGTTAGTGCAGTGATGTGTTTTCGACTGCAGTTTGGGAGCAACACTGACTACACACCGATGTTTTGAGTTGTTGCTAAATAATGTTTACTCCGATCAAGGACTTTTCAGTCTCATGCTCTGCTGGTGAGGAGGGGCACGGGAAGCCAGGAGGAAGTAGAGGCAGGACACCTGACCCAAACTAGCCAAAGAGGTATTCCATACCACAGCACATCATGCCCAGTGTATAAACCAGGGGGAGTTACCTTGAAGGCCCAGATTGCTGCTTGGATAGGGCTCGGTATCAGTCGCTGAGTGATGAGCAATTGCATTGTGCATCACTTCTGGTTGTTGTTTTCCTTTTCCCCTTTTAGTTTCATATTCTCTCCCCTTGTTATTTCCCTTATTATTATTATTGGTGGTAGTAGCAGTGGTTTGTGTTATAGCTTAGTTACTGGACTGTTCTTATCTCAACCTATAGGATTTACATTATTTAGATTCTCCTTCCCATCCCTCCTGGAGTGGGGGAGGAAAAGGAGGGAGTGAGTGAGCGGCTGTGTGGTTCTGAGTTACCGGCTGGGCTTAAACCACAGTAACTATTTAATCCGTTTATGGACATTAAAGTTGGTTTATGCTATTAATTACTATTAAGCAAAACAGAAAAAACCCAAACCTGAGCTAGTAGCTACACACTGAAGAGTCACCAAAAATACCTCAGTTTTATCTGGCAAAGTTGTATCAGTTGAACTTACCTATTTTGATGCAGGATTCTCTGCCTGCCTCTTCCTGTGCCAGGGAAACTTTAGGTTTCATTTAGACTGATGTGCGGTCACCTTGAGTTCAACCACAATGAACCTACTGTAAACCATAATAAAAGTATTGCCACTTTCAGCAGTGTAGTTCAGCTATTTTACATAACAGGCTTTGTTTAATCTGGGGCAGTCTTTTTATGTAGACAGGCCCTTAGTGCTCATTAAAGCAATGGAGTGATGTCGGCTTAGATCGAGCCTGAATCTTGCACTTAAGGAAATCTTTCAAATTGAATAAGAAAAAAAAACCCAGTAAAAATATTGAGGTAAACTGAAATCAATAACTGCTAAAGAAAAACAAGGCACACCAGTCATTATCAGGGTGATCTGCTACTAATTAAGTGAAGAATCAAATTACATTTGCTCTCTGGTTCCTAACTCTGCTTCCTCGTTTCAATCCACCTATGTCTCTTTAATTTGAATATTCTGCTAGAAAGTGAAGCACTTGGTGCTTAACAGACCTTCATGATAGAGTTCATTTGATCCAAGCAGGCCCAATTTATAGCTGCTACTCCCCAGAGCCTATTTACTTTGCTAGGATTATGATTTGCTGTTGTAATATTGGGATGTCGACAAAAGAAGCCAAAGACAAATGTTGTTGATTGATGGTACCCTATGTTTCTCCAAGAGGAGTGCTTTATCAACATCATAAAGAACCTTACCCTTTCCAAAACCAGAGTGGGTTTTGTAGCTGTGACAAACAGGAAGGGTTTTATCATTAACATTGTAAGCAGTTTTGTAATCAGACACATTTCTGTGTGTCCGAGCAACTCTGCTTATTCGAAGTGTCTCTCTTTATTTGAAATTATGCTCTAGAAACTGAAAGTAAAGAGTGAATATAGCATTTTTAAAAATGAAATAATTTTTAGTGCAGCAGCATTGGCAGGGAGTTACTGTTAGAATATTCCCTTCTTTCTTTCCTTCCTTCCAATTTACAGTTTTGGCTAGTCAGTGATATTTTGTTATTATTGTTATTTGGAGTTAAAAAAAAAAAAAAGAAAAATAAGTTGCATGGTCCTGTGTGTTTTATAAGGTTTTGTTTCAGAAATGTCTCCGTAATTCTTGCAAACCATAGCTTGTGTGAGTAGTTTTTACCTATATGAATAATCTCATTTATTTCTTTGGGGCAGGAATACTTAGGTCATCTTAAAGAATATTTAAAAGATGAGGCTTTTGCTGGCAGTAGTTTTTAACTCATACCATTCTGCTTCCTTTTCTGTCCTTCGATTAAAACCTGCATGGATCTGACCTCAGAATCAAGAGAAGCTAGATCTCACCGACTGTTACCGGTGTAACCTGGGCTCACCAGAGTGGTTCCAATGCTTTGGAATAAGGGTCGCTTGTGTCAATTAATCTTTGCTGGATTAAGCCTTCTTTTAGTGCTAGGATATGATGTGCTTTTGGCACTGCTGCTTAAATATGCTACACGTGTCTGTTGCTAGATTTCACACTCTCGATAGTTGTCAGGGTCCTGAGTGCAAACAGTTCCCGATGCCCTGCTCAGCCTCCCCGACACCCCTGCCCATGGCCTAGGAACCCTACTGCAGCCTAGCACTGGGACTTTGGTCCCTGCCAGAGCTGTGATGTGGTGTGCATGGCCCCAGCACTGCTCCTGAACAGTCACTTGGGTTTCCTCAATTGACCTTGGAGCTTGTGTATAACCTGGGGCTCACATGTGGCTCCCCGGGCTGCCAGGACCTGTTGATGTCAATGTCGTGCTCTGCTTTCTGTGCTCTGGTGGTCAGCACCCAGCCTCTACCATGGTCGCACAGCTCCTGGCTGGCCAGCACTTGAAGAGCAGCCCCACTCCTGCTGCTCCCTGACAGTATCGTCAGGGACCTGCTTTGGGAAATATCTCTGGTTTGTGTTCCACACCTTGAGGGAAACCCAGAGAAGAATGTATTAATGGTTCTTGCAACAGCCATTAACTTCTGAAAGGTCATTTTTCCTACTCTGAGATTTACCTACCCCAGACAATGTAGCCCTGGCTCTTGTTTTTATCTTGCTGGTGGTGTTCAAGCTCCCTAATTATAAAAAACAAACAAACCAACCAGCTGAAAGACAACCAACAAAAAAAAAGTGTTTGCACAGGTTCCTTACTACATGTCTGAGCTTGAGATCCTTGTTTGGGCAGTGTTCCCACTGGGCCTGATGTTTCTCCAGCACACCTGGCCTCAAACAGTGGATGGGCTATTGAAGACTCCAGTTTATCAATGCTAAGATCAACCTTTTTCACTGCACTTCAGTTGTCTTCTTTTATCTCTCTAAGTCATCCTTTCACTTGTCTCTTGCTGCAGTTGCTTGCCTACCTTAGCATCGTTATCTGCCCCGGGTGCCCTTCTTCTCTCTTCCCTAACATAAGTGTTCTTCCTCCTGTGTATCCTTCTTCTGGTTTAGTTTGTTTGTTTGGCTGTTTCTGGGACCCCAGCAATCAAATAGCAGTGAGGTCTGAGGGAAGGTATTTCGCTGTTAGACCAGTCAGAGCATGCAAGCCTTGTTATCCAGAATATGTGCACACTCTTCCAGCACCCCATGCGTGCTTCTTAACTGTCAGCCACAGATAACCCAAATAAATTGTCCTCTTTTCTGCATTCAACCCCTGGGCAACAGGATGAGTGGATCTGGTCTAATATATGTGCACTATAGGTCTGATTTTTCTCTTAGTTTATGACCACCTGCTTTTCTACAGTTGTATTTGATTTATAGGGTGTAATAACATGGAAGTATTTTCTGTGTAGATGGTACAGCCTCTAAGGCTACTCAGTAGACCTTGTGCAGACCGGGCAACATGCTCAGAGATACTGTAGCTGTGAAGAGTTAGTGGTGAAAAAAAAATCTGTGCTTCTGTAGCTTTCCTTAGCTTGAAAAAGGAAATACTCCTAGTGCCAGGAGTTGTACTTGGGCAATGAGTCCAGTACAGCTGTGAAGGTATGAAAGGGCTTCATAGCGATTGCATCCATTGGCATCTGAGGAAGAAAATTCAGCTGTCAGCTACATGGTTTAGGGATTTATTCTGTCTAGTTGATGTCAGAGAGGAGTCTGGGGACTAGGTTCTCAGCTAGTACCCACTGGTTTACATCCAACTGAAGCTGCAGGATGAAAAGTTGGGAAACGTTGGCCCTTTGGTTTTCATGTGATGACAAATGTGAAAGCTTTGGTTAGCCACAGTATTTACAATGAACTGCATCTTAATTGATTTCTGACTTCTATGCATTCTTCAATTTGTGCTGGTCATTTGCTGAGGTGAGCTGGTGAAGGAATTCACCAGTACACCCAAGTCTAACCCTGATCAAATGAAAAAATACCTATCTATTAGGAAAGACTGCTCACTGATCCTGTTGGCCATGATTTCAGCATTTTGATGCCTTCAGGGAAGGACATGGCAGCTGGGTATCTTGCAGGATTAAATCCAGAGTTAAACTTAGAGCTTGAGTTTTGGAAACCCCAAGTTTGTGCCTGGCTTTGGGTGGCCCATGGAGAGAAGGGAAGAGGGTTTGTTAGGATTTGGGTTGTACGCTGAGGAATGAGCGTGCATGCTGGGATGGGATTTACAGCTTCAAACCAATTAGATTTTTAATTGTTTCCTTTTTTTCTGTTTGTTAGCAGTGTGATTAACTACCCTAGGCCAATAAATAGCTAAAGCACATCCCCAAGTAGGGGCACTGCATCCCTACTAGGTTTGGAAATTTGTTACAACAGTGAATCCTGAATTATCTCTATATTATCCACAATGCACAAGGATTGCATAAACCTGGTAGGAGAATTGTGTTTGTTTACTGCTAACAAATTTTAGGGCAAATTGAGAATGTTTATTTTCTAAACACTTTCCATTGTAATTTTCAAATGATGGTTTTTTTCCTTTACAAATAACAGTTTCAGTATCCTTTGCTTCACAAATGTTTGATGTAACCACAGTTGATGTTTAGCCATGGTAACACTTGAGATCTCTTTTTCGTGCCTGTTGCTTTCCTGTTCCCCCTCACCCCCCCCAAGATGGATTGATTTGGAAACTATCCAAGTTCTCTCAGGAGTGGTATCAAATTCGCTCTGTTCTCTCCACACCAGACCCATCCTGGCTTCCTTTAAATGCTAAAACTAGCAAAGGCCCAGCCATGGTGGAAAAAAACAAACAAGACAATCTTCTTTATGTTATCACTTGTGTTATGTACAGGAATGGTAGCTTATGGAGAATGGCGTTTCAATGGATATATAACAGACTATGTTAAACGGGAAGTTACCAGGCAGGTTTCTTTTTACATCAAATCATATTTAAGAAAGAGGAAAACATAAATGTAGTCATTTCTCAACAGCTGTACCTACCTATGCACTGTTCTGTCTGTACCCATCTGTTTATTTCCCTTTACTCATGCAATAATAAAACCAAACCTTTTCCATATTCACACTTTAAAACACACTCTGCAGTTCAATCTAATATTTCATGTAATAATCAAACCAATTCCCCTGCTAATAGCTGCACACACATTTGTGCGTCAGTTCTTTAAATACCCGACCTTTGGGAAATAGGCCCTAGGTTGGAGCAGGAGGTACTCAGGCTGAGCATACAATGAGTTTAAACGGAATAAGCTAATTTGTCACTGTTTTGTTATGATTGAATATATGTGTTTAGAATAAAATTTAATTTAAATCCAATTTGTAATATCTCTGTGGGTGGGACAAAGAGGAAAAAAAAACAACCCAAAGGATGTATTAACTGGATACTGTACTGTGAATGTAATGGGACTTCTGAGTTTAATGTTCAATTAAAAAGCCCTGCATGTTCTTATTACTGTTACAGGAGTGGGTTTGGGGGAGATTTATGTTATAAGCCCCTCTCCCCAAACCTGTACAACCCTTTTTTTCTCACCAGCAAAGCTTTTACCTGGTACAGTAAAACCATCTGTTATTCTTGAAGGAAAATTCAGTCATAGCGATATCAAGAGATAAAAGGAGCTTTTTTTTATCTAAACATTTGCCTGAGTTGCCATGTTGTGGTTTTACTTCAGAAAATGAAGATGAATTAGTGTAACTGGCTGTTGGATTCTGATATGAACCAGAAGAATCTAAGGAATAAACAAGTGTGAGGCTTGTGGGGGCTGATGAGTCTCAAGACCATTGGCATCGGAGCCAGGCTGCAGACCCATGCTGAGCAGCACTGCATCCCTCTCTGGCTGCTAAGGGCTTGGCAAAGCCTGGCACTAGCAGCTTCACCTTTTCTCCCCCACCTCCTCCTGCTGCTTTGAAAGGAGTTGGGGAACCTGATAAATGGCAGGAAGAAAAGCAGCTTTTTTTCCTGCTGGTCGGTGGATTGGCAGTTTGTTACCAGGTGCCTGGCTCGGGGGGGACAGAGTCTCTATTTGGGGTCCCAGCTGGTAAAAGCCAGGATTGCTCAGTGGGCTTCAGTGAAATGCCACTACTTTACACTGGATTTGTTGATTTAGGTTGTTTTTTCCTCCCTCCTTTACTTGAGAAAAATGTCCAAAATATATATTGAGCAGGGTGCTTAAATAAGGTTCAGAATATGGTACTAACCCGGGAAGAGCCAGAAACTGTGAAGTTGGAGAGAGGGACGACTGAGCAGGCAGGTAGGCAGGCACTATTCTTTATATTAAGGATAAACAGCATGAATCAAAGGTATCTGAATGTATTGGCAATCATTAGTTTATATCATCTTTGCATTGTTTGTTTAACCTTGAAGGTCTACTACTACCACCAATAGTAATAATGATAAGGCAAATAACAAGGGGAGAAAATACAACTGCTCACCACCCGCCACTGATACCCAGCCCTACCCAAGCAGCAATCTGCGCTTCTGGGTAACTGCCCCCAGTTTCTATACTGGGCATGATGTGCTGTTGTATGGAATACCTCTTTGGCTAGTTTGGGTCAGGTGTCCTGTCTCTGCTTCCTCCTGGCTTCCCGTGCCCCTTCTCACTGGCAGAGCATGAGACTGAAAAGTTCTTCATCAGAGTAAGCATTACTTAGCAACAACTAAAAATGTCAGTGTATTATCAGCACTGTTCCCAGACTAAAGTCAAAACCAGCACTGCACCAGCTACTAGGAAGGACGAAAATAACTGCTACAGCTGAACCTAGGACATCCATATTACCAGTTAAGTTTTGTTGTTGTTTTTTTTTTTTTTTCATCACAGAATCATTAGGGTTGGAAAGGACCTTTGGAGATCAGATACTCCAACCTCTCTGCCAAGGCTGGACCACCTAGTGCAGGTTGCAGAGGAATGCTTCCAGGTGGGTTCTGAATGTCTCCAGAGAGGGAGATGCCATAACCTCCCTGGGCAGCCTGTTCCTGTGCTCTGCCACCCTGAACGTAAAGAAGCTCTTTCTCATGTTGAGGTGAAACTTCTTGTGTTTTAGTTTATGGCCATTGCTCCTCATCTTGTTGCTGGGCAGCACTGAAAAGAGTCTGGTACCATCTTCCTGGCACCCGCCTTTGATACTTAGGTGCATTAATGAGATCCCCTCTCAGTCCGCTCTTCTCTATACTAAGCAGCCCCAGCTCCTGCAATCTCTCCTTGTTAAGAATATGCTCCAAAGACTTGATCATCCTTGTGGCCCTCCACTGGACACTTTCCAGTAGCTCCTTGTCTGTCTTGTACTGAGGAGACCAGAACTGGACACTGTACTGCAGATGTGGCCTCACCAGGATCATAGAATCATAGAATGGTTTGGGTTGGAAAGGACCTTAAGATCATCTAGTTCCAGCCCCCCTGCCATGTATTCTGACTCATCAAGTTTTATATTCGA
>JANHGB010040681.1:0-17655 GCA_026283785.1 Coracopsis vasa | reverse complement strand
CGTGCCCCTTCTCACTGGCAGAGCATGAGACTGAAAAGTCCTTGATCAGAGTAAGCATTACTTAGCAACAACTAAAACATCGGTGTGTTGTCAGCGTTGTTCTCAGACTAAAGACAAAAACACAGCTCTGCACCAGCTACTAGGAAGGAGAAAAATGACTGCTACTGCTGAACCCAGGATGGTATTGAATATACCCTTTACATTATAGGTATATATTTATCTTTGTGAATAGTGATAATAGATCCTGTAAAGACAGGTGTTTTTATTATAGACCCTTAAAGTAAATACAAATAATTAAGTACTTTGTTGCTTATACAGTATGCTCTTTCATTTGCATGATATTTACCTAATACTAAGTAAAGGCTGTATTGCAAGCTCTCAAAACAGATATATTCCTTATTGGGTAATTAATACTAATCTTGCAAACACATTAACAACACAGAGACAGTAACAGCTATCTCAGGAGCTGTTACAGTCCTGTCTTGTAAATCCTGTCTTAGTGCATGGATTAGTTCATGTTTCTTTGGAGATATGAGAATCTAGAGGGTCAATCCTGATGTCATGCATAGGTGCCAAGTCTGCAGAGCTTTTGAATGCAGTTCTAACAGTATATTTGAAGTGTATGTACATGTGGGTGGGGGACATACATAAACCCCACCCCTCCTATTTTGAACTACTTCAATGTTTTCCATTGTATTTGGTTGGCATTACGAATAAGCAAACTAAATCTTTATTTTTTAAAAGTTAATAGGAAAAAAATCAGAACCCCTTTTTGAAACTTTGCTCATTAAAGTAAACAAAAAGAATTGTTCAAGATCCTGGATGTGTGTTTTGTTTTGCTTCTTTTTAAAGTCTCAAAAACCTTGCAAGCATAATGTTTTCCCTTAGATATAAGTACATTTTCAGGTTGATCTCCAGAAATTACTTCCCTAAAGGGAGTGCTGACTGAAATGATTGTAACCATGATTTCACTGTAATAACTTACAGAATAGAGGTGATGCAGAAAGTGTGATGGTTTTCATATACATTGCTCATGGCTTTTAAAATTATTTTTGTGGCTATACAGTAAGACCAAGCTGCTCTATCTTCCATATGTATATTTATATTTGGCCATCCACTTAGACTATATTATCCTGGTTCTGAGTGGGAGGTGAATGGTATCTCCTGCCAGCATTGCCCACACTGGCTGTGCAACACCCTCACAGAGCAACTGATGTTACCTGCTGCCTATGCCTGCATTAAACTTCCTAGAAATATAAGAACAATTTTATGGGTGCAAAGAAGAGTGTTTTGGGTACAGACCATGTTTACAATTTTATTTGGAATTAATAAAGAAAACAGACAGACTATACAGACAAAAAGAAAAGGTCCAGTGGCAGAGTATTTATTGAAATTAAATGGATTCTGTTCATGTAAACAAATTATCTCAAAAGTAAGCCAGGTCTGCATTCAAAGGCAAGTGAAAACCCAAGTTATTGAGAATCCAGAAGCACCTTCTAAAATTTGAAATATCAGGTTACTTCGAGCACTGCAATAAATATATGTATTTATAGTCCTTTGGTTTGAAACTTGGCTTATCACCTGTTTGCCAGGACAAGAAACGCTCTTACATTGACTGTATACAGCATCTTCTCTCTTAAAAATGAGCATTCCTTCAATTTTCATACTTTCCTCTTTACCTGCACTGTCAGAGCAGTGTTTGTAGAGGCACAAAAGGGGATATGCTACAGATAGTCCATCTTTCATTACACTGGTGCCCATTGATGTAGGGGTGGGTTTCAGTTCATCATGGGAGAGTTACTGTAATTGTCTCAGAGCTTCATTAGCTGTCAGTCCCCCCTCTGTGTCTGACATGTCAAAACCCAGAGACAAGCTGCTAATTTCTTGTTGAAAGCAGCCACAGTCTCTAGAGCTTGAAAAGATATACAAGCTCTTTCCTTTTACGCTAACGCACCTGACAAGTGCCAAGTGCTCTTACCTCTTGGTGAAATCTGAAATCAATAGGTTTTGTGGGTGCTCAGAGAGATCAAGTGGTTTTCTTAAAGCTAGAGACCACTGTGCTTCAGCTGGGCTGGATTTCAGGGGGTTCTTGATATCCATCTGTGACTCTGCCATGTGCATGCTGTTTCACCTTTAGCAAGTCACTTAGCCTGCCTCTTCTTCAGGTTCTTGATCTCAAAATGGAGCCTGTAGGTTTTTGTACCTAACAGATCTCTGGTGAAGATTCATTTCTAAACGTTGTTGATGTGTTCTGGTTTTATTTAGTAGTTATTTTACAGAATAACATCAGAAATAATATTTGGATCCTTAACGTGTTCATATGGAGTTGTTTATGCCATGTCCATCTTGACTCCACATCTGGACAAGACTGAGGTCCTACCCAGCCCATGCTCTTATTTCCCTGAGACGGAAGATCAAGAGCATGTGCTGCAGCACAACCACAATGCGCAATATGCGTGGCTGCACCATGGAGCACATCTGCCCTAATACTGTAAGGTGAGATGCTGTGACATGCAACACAGTTTGTTTTCTCCTGAAGCTTGCCTTGTCAGGGACCTTAGCAGCTTTGTTACTCCAGGCATGGTGGATCCAGAGCAGTCCTTGGTGCAGTTCTGTGGAGGCTGTGGGTCCTGCCTACGTGGTTGCCTTCAGCAGCAACATGATAAGCAGCAGCTTGTGGCACCATCACACCCTCCCACACTGGGGATGACTAGAATGTGCAGTTGTCTTCCTTGTTTCCTAAACTAGTACATGATTTTATAGCCCTTGGATCCTGCGCTGGTCCTGGATAGGCATACGGATCTCACACGCTGTTACAAAGCGGGAAACCCTGGGAAATGCTAAATGTTCACAACTTAAGCAGAGTTGCTAGTGAATTTCAGCTCTCAGAATTGTATCTCTTCTTTAATTAAAGTATGAAGTATGCAGTCATTTTGCATTGAAAGAAGACTTTTGATTACTTTTTTTTAGTAGGTGACATTGGCTAAAGCCATTGTCTAAACACAGAGATGTTTATAGAGTCTTTACCACGATTACTTTCTGCAATTTTGAAGCTGTTATTTTTAGCTCTCCATTTCTACAGCAAGACCTTTTGGCATCTTTGTGGAACAGGAGCAGTGTCCTGATTTAGCACAGCTCCATGATACTGACACTGTATAATTGAAGGAAGGAAATAGCTCCCTCGGTATGTACTTCTACTGTAAGCAGCATAGGGATACTTGTTGAGGTTCATTGAAGAGCAGAGACTGTAAGAAGTTGTGGAGTACAGTAGCTTTTCAGCAGAGGACAAGGGTATAGAGGCTCCAAGGAAAACAGACAGCCTTTTTAATTCTCATAATGCTTACTATTCCTTGCTTTCAGATGAGCAAAGCAGCAAATATCAAGCAAAGGATGATGATTTGTATGCACAGCAATTGTTAGAATAAAAATCAGTTGCAGACCCCAGTGACTATTGCCAGCCCTTGTTATGGTGGTAGAGATGTGAATGCCCAGAAAGTAAATACAGCTTAAAATTCAGGATACCAGTCAGATTGTGACTCCAAATAGATCATTCTCCTTTCCAGAAATGACTGGAAAGCTTCCATGGGCAGTTCCCAGAGGCAGCAGGGGAGCAGGACCTGTGGAACTGTGCTTTCGTAAGGAGCTGTATCACCAGCCCTGAGATGCTGCTGGCATTTTGTTTGTTGTTAAGTAACACAAAAATCTATTGCAGAGAAAAAGAAAATGAGAACTCTGTATCACTGTAGATGCCAGTCTTGCATTAATAAAACAATAAATTAAATTAATAATTTATCCACGGCTGTTTTTACTTTCTGGGTGGCTTTTGGGTTTCTTCTTTTAGACACCAGTAGAAGGATATTTCCATTCAAACTGAACTGGAATGAAATTACTTCTCCTATAGATAAAACATATTCAGATGAGCGGCATGCTTTCCCCATAAAGCTAACTGCAGTCCCAATTAACACTTCTCAAAACTGATTTTATTTTTTTTCCCCTACTTCCTAATGAGGTTTTTTCCTCCCTGCTGTCTTGATACAAAGCTTTATGCCGTATGAGTGTGTTCATATGGTGCTTGAGTGCGTTATCTGACCTTGATTGGTGTTTTGGGAGCCAGTTAAATAGATTACATAGAGGTTACCTTGACAACTGTCTTTGCTGATTTAGCAATGCAGTTCATTCTTGGGCACAAGACTCTCAGCAACTGTGGAATTCCACTGACTTCATATTAATCATTAACACAATGTTCTGGGGAGGCTCTGCCGAGCTAGCAATAAGGACTGTATTGAAATTAATTTTTTTACTGGGTAAATGTTATAGACCAAGGTATGTTTACAATATGAAATGTTCACAGTCATAAAATGAAAATATATGTTCCTGCTTATTTTTTCTCTCACTTCTAGTTTCAACAATAATATTGGAATAATAAATCTCCTATCATGTCTGATGAGAAAAGATGGTCGTTTAAATGAAACTCTTTCTTTAACATTGATCTTACACCATACCTTCTTTTAGGTCTATGCTGTAACCTCGCAGGCATGACAGATAGTTAAATTCAGTGTGCAAAAGCCTACAAGCCTGGAATCTGATCTCTATCAACTTCAAGGAAATAGCTTCTGATTTACATTGCTGTTACATATCGATCAGAATCTGGCCCTTGTCAAAAGATGTTTGAAGAAAAGACAGCCAGTTCCTTTATCAAAACTGTTGTCCAAAATTGTTTACAATAGCCTTAAACATTAAAGATAGCGTGTAATCAGGGCTTGGGGCTTTGTCTTTAAAATTAGACTTTTTCTTTTATGTACCCAGCTCACCCAGAATTTTGCAGGAGGATGTCAAGATTCTGGGGCTGTATTTTGCAAGAGACTGCAAACCTTGTGGAAATTAGATAAAGGTTTTTTTTATGAATTAAATATGAAAATGAATAATGTAGTCAGAGCAGGGGCCACACCATGTTTTTTCTTCTGATATGATATTCAGTGTATCTTGTAATGTCTTGTTTGTCCTCCTCACTTTCCATCTGCAGTACTGCAAATCCAACTGGCTTTTGGGTTGAAAGTGCATAACTGTGTCATACAAAATGTCACATACACAGTCAGTGAGGAACACAGTTGAGGTCTGTAGCACATGTGGAGGGAGATTGTATGGAATTTATACATAGACATATTAGCTAAATATTTTTGCTAGTGCTATCAGGTAGTGCAATACTAAACTTTAAATTGCCATCATTAGGTTTCAGAGTTAGTGCATTACAAATAAGAGTCACTTGTATTTCCTGGAGCAGTTGTTTACAAACTCAGAAAGACAGAATTAATCGTGGTGTCTTCAGCTCCTGATTCTGAAGTTAATGTTTGCCCAGTTTGAGAAATCTTTTCTTTCAACTGAAATTAAACTGAAGAGTAACTCCTTCCAGTCTTGTTCTTTCATTCTTTTAGCAGTTTGGTGCTGGGCCAGTACCACCGGCATGAGCCTGCTTTTTGTTTCTGGTGAGGTCAGGGCACACATTGCTAAGCCGGGAGCTGTTGTGAGCTGCTGTGGACCTTGTGGCCACTGCAGCTACTGAGGGTTTTTCTTAGGTGTTTTCTGCAGAGAGCACTAGAAATAACTGAAACTTTTCCCTCAAGCAGTGTCTGGGAATGGTCTCATGTGCTGTCTGCAGTCAGGAAGGACCTTTCACTCACTTCAGTGCAGAGGACTTCATTTGATCACTGAAAGAGGCAGCTCTATCTAAACAGATTTCAGTTTTTTGGGAAGCAAGTATCTACTATCATTCTGTAAGTGGCTTAGTGAGACATTACAGTTGCCTTTGTAGTCCTGATTCTGCATGCCCAGTGCTGCCTTGGCATGCTGATAGTATTTGAGACAAAACTTTGAAGGCATGAGTGGACGAGTCAGTAGAAACTGGGTTGTGTGGCTGAGTTACTGCACCCAAGTACCAGCCTTCCCTGGTTCCCTTCAGGAGAGCTCTTTCACATGCCAGATTTAGGATTTCTTAGCATAAAAATACACAGGTCTGCAACTGGAGCCTAATTTTGGACATGCACCAAAGTATCTCTGATATAGTATATACTTACATTTATTTTTTTGCTGGTACAAGTAAGACCAGAATCAGTCTGAAGCAGGCTGGTGTGGCTTGCTGGAAGACTTTCAGAAGAAAACCCAAATCTTTCACTGCAAGTGGAATTGCTTACAGACTGCTTAAGGAAAGGAGCAAAACTTTGTTACTAGAGATTCTAATCTGTCACTTTAAAAGACAGTGAACGTTTCCAATATATGCTTCAGGGTGTTTCACAATTGGCAGAGCTGATTTATTTTGGAGGCCTGTAACCCTGCAAGAATTCAGAAGTAACGTGCCTGGGGCCTCTGACTTCAAGTTACAGGGTTCAGATGATGGAGATTTTCTTGACACAGTTTCTCTCTTTTATTATCTGGGTTTGACTATTGAGCATAGGGGTTCCGATATTGTTCCTTCTGGAGAAGGGACATGGAATAGCCAAAGTATAAACAGAGAGAGGGTTGGTGGTGGGGATTGTGGGGTTTTGTTTGTTTTTATTATTATTGCAACTAGGACAAGGCACAGGTTTCATCAAAAGAAGCTACAAGCATGAAACGTGTAACTTCTGCATTTTGTAGGAATGGAACTTCCAACTACCTTTGACTCCTTTGAAAATCCAAGGATCAACAAAAGTCTTATTTTAGAACAAGATCTATTGCAGACTGCTTTCAGCTCTATGTCATTTTTACACCCATATACTCATTCCTGCATGCTGTGACCTCATGTGATCAGAATCAAACACATTGCTCCCGTCTGCCATTCTAACCCTGCAGGAAAAGCAGGGAGATATTTTTGTCTTTCACAATAAATATCTCCTTGTTCATCTGCGAATCTTCTGCGTAAATCTGGTGGCCCCATGCACTGAAATTGCCACATTCCAGCATTTATAGGAAAAGGGGTTTTCATAAATATCAAATTTCCACTGGTAAAAAAGAAAATGTAATCTGATGCCAAGTGTCTCTGCATATCAAAGTTTAATGGCTAGTCAAGACAAACATCCGTGGTAACATCTGGGACATATCTGTGCTTTAGCCATTTAACCAATTGAGTCAGAAGTTTCCAGGTAATGTCCACTGGGCTTGAGAAAGTTTTTCCAAGATTACTGGATGGAGTTTGAACAGACCATCTTCTGGGATTAATGGATGTTTATGGCTTTTGAATTTCTGCAGAGGAGCAAAAAAGTAGAAACTTCACAGATTTGGATATTATAAGAGCAACTTATTGATTATCAGGAGGATATTTTGACTAGATACTATAGAATTGTTAAATTATGAACAGCAGCTCATACAGTATAGTTTCACAGAGGATGCTCAAAGCTACTGAACTATTGAAGTTATGCAAAGAGTTAAATAAGGCTTTCTCTGGGCTGATGCAGAAAATGGCTCTGGAAACTATTAATTCTTTTCCCAGAGAATATTCCTGTGGTATTAGGGCATGGTTCCTAATGGGCTTTGGACTAGAACAAAAGACATGTTTAGATGCTGATGCTGAAGGCTGCTCTAACTTATGCTTGGGGACTGTCTTAGCAATTAGCTTGGGATCAGGGGATTTCAAAAGTCACCTTTGCACCTTCTGTTTTGAGCTACAGTGTGCATTTTCATCTTGTATCCCACATCATACCAGGGTGGGTGACTAGAACAGTAATTTATTGTATTACTTTTCCTTACACAGCAGTAAATAGAAAACATTTTGTACCTTTCAGAGATTTACTCTTTTGAAATAACTTCAGAATTTAGGATTTGTACAATGTTTGTCTGGGAGGAGAACACCTTTGCAGGCTTTTGCCATTATATATATTTTTCTAAAGATCCTTAATGGAACAAGATAATTCCACCTGCGTGTCATCATTCAATGTAAGGGAAAAGTTGTCAACAGATTGTACAGGGAGATGAGCAGTCTGATTCCCTTCATATTAAAGTGAGATATATGTGTGTTATTTCCTTACATGTCACCTGGAAGGTTTCCCCTGAGTATTACCAAGTCATGCAATTAACGCTGCTGAATTCCCCAAGAGAGGCTGTGCTTCTAATTTTCCACTACACTAAGACTGCTTTCAACCCCAGACTAGCTTTAATACTGGCTAACAGTGGAGTACAGAAGACTAGAAAAACTTATGTATGGGTATGTACAGCAAAGGCTCTACCAAAGCAAGACAAAGCACTAGCTTAGAATAAAGAATGATTTCTCTGTCTCCCCTTTATTGTTTTGTCTTTTTTAAGGGGGTGGGGAAATGGGAAAGAAGAACCACTTAGGTCAAGGTTGAAGACTTTGTAACATAGAACGACAAAGCTTGATTGTGATAATCTACAGAGCACCTGCCCTGAGGATAAGCAAACAGTTCACTTTTCAGTGCTTTCAAGTATGGTATGAGCAAAATAGTGTGAGCAAAAGATTCTTTTGAACCTTATAGAAAAGGAAAAATGCAAATCTTAAGAACAAACAAAATGGTATTTTATATCCTGCGATGGATTTTCTGTTTAACAGAAGTTGCAGCATGCAAATCAAACTGATCAAAATCAACCATGTCATTAACCACACTGCTGGATCCAAGATGAGAAGCTGTTCTCTCAGTTTTTACCAGCTTATTCTTAAACACAATTTTGTCTTCCAAGCAGTCCTGGACTGCCCTGCCCCTTACTGATGGCAAAAGCACACAGCTTACCTCAGGAAACATGCTTGCGTTTAGTCCCTCCCAGCCTTTTCTTTACTCTGCTGAAGATTCCAAATTCTAGGAAAAATTCCAAATTCAAGGAATTCAAAATTCCAATTCAAGGAAAAATTTCCCTTTCAAGTCTGAGACTTCTTTCTACTAGTACAGGGGACCATTAACCAACTTTATATGGTTAAGCATGGAGAATAAGCTCTATATTGCTGCACTCAGTGGTCTTAAAGGTCTTCTCCAACCTGAATGACTCTATGATTCTAAGCTTGCTGGTGTCCTGAGAGTTATTACTGACTACAGCCAGGCTCTATCTTGATCCCACTGGAAATCCCTAACAAAATTCCTATTTATTTCCATTGCTGCACAAATTGGCTCATGTAATTATTTCAAGATTTATTTGATAATCCTAGGAATAATAGAAACATCTATATGCAAAGAAAATGTGTGTATTTATGATTCTCCTCTGGGTTCTATTTTCTCTAGAATCAAAGTCCCTGTTCCCACTTCATGATGAATCTAAATCTTCATTTCAGCTTCACTTCTGTTAACACCATGGAGAATTCTCTGACAAGACAGATGTCTGCAGCCACCAGAAGCCGTAAATTGAACACCTAAAAATAGAAAGCTGCAGAATTTATAAATATTTTTGCAAATCAACCTTTTATAACTACCCTCCTTTCGTAGCAGTGGTGGTTAGCACCGGAATCCAAGTGTATTTCAGCAAAAGATAAAGCTGACCAAGCAGCCCAGGAAATTCTGCAGAGTTCTGCAAATTGCAGGAGGCCCAGGGAAGGAAATCACTGCATGCCAAATTTTCTCACTGATTTCTATTGTCTCTACTTATCATATGTAACATTAGGAATTCATTGTGGAGCACTGTATCTTCACCACAATTCTTACGTAGCTAATAGCCTGATTATGTTGTATGACTTTGTATTCTCATTCAACATAATTTACTCTTGGGTTAGAAAATATGACTGTCCCCAGAGAAACATCCAGCCCTTTGTTCTCTTTGTTCACAAATTAGTTTGGAGAAGGATCGTCCGGTAGTGTAGAAAACCTGAACTCGATCTGCTAAGATCTCTTAATATTCAGATTTGCTTTCTGTTGCTGGAGGCTACTCTTGATATTTATTTGGAATGAAATAGTGTTCATCCCCTTAACAAAGAGATTGTTGGTTCCATTCAGGACTTCCATGAACCTCAGACAGTGTTTATATAATGTGTATTCAAAACATGACAGCTATTTCTTAACATCGTGTAGTTTCTCTGACCATGGGCTGGGCTTCTGTTTTATCAATCAGAGGGTTTCTGTTAACCTGGCATCTTTTATCGTTCTTTTATATATTTCTCTGTGCAGTCATTTCCTTACCTGCCTAAGTAAATATGATTGTGAAGAGGAAAAACTGCAGAATTTCTCCTGCAATAAATTCCTTCAGCTTTGTTTCCAAAGACTCACTCCTGTCCCCCTTTCTCACGCCTCAGGTTTGGATACGCCCATATAACTCTTGACAAAACCCAGCGCTCCCTTCTCTGTTTACCTAATGCCAGCATATGGACAATACTGTGGAGTCCATGAGCAGGTCACTGTAGATAATTACCATTTATATCTGATGGTTCAGTAAACCTCCCTCTGGGGACTTCTCTCCTCTCTTGTGTATCCCATAAACTGTTTCTCTCTGGTTTCACATTGCTACTAGAGTGATCCGTAACAGATAGGAACAAAGTCAGGGGACTCTTTTTAAAGTTACTCACCCCGGGGTAATTTTTACTTCCAGGAGAGGTCTTTGCTGTTGAATATTTCTCTTAAGGTTGATCTCTACTACCAAGACTTTGCCAGGGAAGGCAAATCAGTAAAAGCTTCTTGAGAAGGATCGAGTTCTGGGTATAAAAACTGCCTCTATTGCTAACCAGGCCTCTCATTACGTAAGCCATCCTCCACAGATCTCTTTTGCTGTTATAAATCATGCCAGCCCAGGTGATTTCCTTCCAAAACTATTTTGGCAAAATGCTGCCTATGCAATGCTTTATAGGCTAAACTGATCCTTTATAGGGGATTATTTTTGAACCAGGTGAATTCTCTCTATTGGCCAGCTATGGATATCAATGGAAATGTAACTTGGGTCATACCAAGGCCTTTGGTTTAGCCTGCAGGAGTGGGAAGATGACAGGAGGAAGGCAAAAGGAACCTGTGCTGAACTTAAATCCTAGGCATCACAGACAAAAAAGCCCCTAGAAGACCTCAGTATGACTAATCTAAGAAACTCACATATATGTATCAACTATCACCAGAGTATTGTGAACATTGGCAGTACTTATCCTTCCTCTGCTGTGCATTGAAATCATCACGGACAAGACATAGGTATTTTCATAGTATGTTTCTGCAGCCCTGTGAAAATGCACCTATTTACACAGCTGACAACCTAGTCCACAGGTCACTAAATGCTATTTGTAATATTATTTTGTTTCCTAGACTGACAATAGAAATAACATTGAAGCACAGGTCAGTGTGCACCAATCCTGCTGACTTAGCCTTAAGGGGGTTTCGTTTAATTTCTGGTTTTCCCCTCTCCCAAGAGAATCTCCTTTACAGCTTTATTTTTTGTTAATGTTTATTTAATCAGATCGGCACATTGGCACTCTTATAAGCTTGTTATTTTATGTATCTCTCAATTTCATTAGCTTTATTAATCACTGTGGTACTCGAAGTTGCTAGCATGAAAAATGCGCTGTAAGAATAAATAATCATTATTATCAAAGTGCTTTCAGAAAAATGATCTGTAGGATTAAATCCTTATAAGAGCAGCATTATCAGTCAGGATTATTATTACTATTACATATTAATTAGTAGTACCAAGATAGTGCAGCTTTCAGAATTATCTGTACCGAAGTCAGTTAAATGTGAAAGTTTAAATTTTCAATGGATTTAGTGGTTTAGGACATGATAGTGGGATTATAGTTAATATTATTTATTCAGTCCAGTAATTGCAAAGAGCTGATGATGTGCTCAGTGCTGTGTACAGCAGAACTTGCTGTCTCCAATGTACTTTGAGAAAGGAAAATAGTTGCATTAAAATAGGCCCTTTTTTTTTCCTTAATGCTGGGATCCAGGAATTCAATATTGTTTATAGCTGTGAAATTTCCTGTGTCTATTAAATTTTGTGCTTTGTCATTTATTTAATCTTTCTCTGCCTTAGTTAATTGATGTGTATAAAGTATGTTACATTAATTAATCTGTGTGAAGCATTTTGAGTTACAGGTATCATATAAAAATGGAGCATTTTTTACCTCACCAGAGAGGAACATCTAGTTTCCATGGGCTGCCATAGTATATGGCTGTGTATTTTGTATTTTCCGTAGATGTGTTACCTGTTTAGTTAATGTGAGGTGACATGATGGGCAGATTGTGTACAGCATACTTCTCTCTTTTTCTTTTATCTGAAATGATACTATTACTCCTTCCCTTTGATGCAGTAACCTAGTCAAGCTTCAAGAGACATAGGATGAGAAAAGACTGACAAATAAAATATTGTTATGGCAGGTGTCATGAGATGGTGCTGTTATATAAAGTCTTCCAAGTTCTTTTTTTCCACCTTATTATGTGAGCAAGCGTTCAGTCTGGGGAAGACATGCTGTGTTTGTAAATTTTCTTTTGTAAGGTTTTGGATAGAGAAAGTCAAAGAAATAATTTGTTTTGTTGCCTTAGCCCCTACATGGTGTTATTCTGGAGACAGTCCCTCCCCAATAGACAGGCATTAGTACTTGGCTAAATTCCTGAACAAAGTCATTGCTCTGCTGTTGCCATCTCTTCCAGGTCTAATTTTGCTTGTTGCCTTCCCTCCTTAGGTCATGCCTCAAATTTATCTTCCCAGGCTTTTAAGAGCAAAGGCTCTGCGTAAAATACAGAAATCCAACTTGGGCACAGACTGTACCTGCAAAGCAGGAGGCAGGCTGGGTACTGAAAAATGACAGCCCCAGGAGCCAGCATAGTGAAAGGGAGTTAGTGAGGGAGCTGCGAGCAGATGCCCTGGGAAAGGACAGCCTTTCAGTCTGGCCTCTGAGTGCAGAGGTGTCACCTGGGATGCTGACATTCCTCTTGAAGGCACGTACTCAAAAGAAGTTGACCCTTCCCTACCAAGTGAGGGAGAGACCATTTCTTTTTTCTTCTGTTATTTGGGCATTTTCTATGAAATGGGAAGCTAAATGTGCCTCCACCAAATCTGGAGTATGGAGTTAAATGTAGGCATCCCATACTCCAGAAAGGCTTTTTGAGCCCTGTGGGCTCTTCCAGTCTCTTACAGTGACACTGCTCCAATCTGCATACCAGTGAAATACCAGCGGTTAAAAGAGCTGCCTGACAACATGTCCCAGCTTTGTCATCTGCCATGCGAGTGACGTAACCATTGCTGCACAGGATCTTCCTGTCATAACTTTTCTGTCTTAAAAAGAGCCCAAAACTTAAGAGATGGAAGAGATCCGAGTGAGGCAGAATAGGGTTTGAAATGCTGATCACTCTGTATCTGTAGCTCCTAGAACATGATTTTTAGTACATGTTTACAAGGTATCTACTAAATTGGTCCATTTTGGTTAGTAAATAGAAGATCCTGAAGTCTGCTGTGCTGAGTAACCTGGTATATATGCTTGTCATTAGTATGCCATGGGGGCCTTGACATATTATGGACAAAATGGGTCTTCCTTTAAAAGCACCAGACTCTTCTTGTATTCAGTAGCATTTCTGGGCATGCAAGGAATGCAAGAGAAGGCTGCTGAGAACAGCAGCTAGTCATTTGAGCAGTCTGAACTTTTTGCTTGGCTGCCCTATTTAAAATGGGTACCAGTGGAGCAATAGATTGGCATCTGATGTTAGAAAAAAACCTCCGCACTTAAGTGATACAGCAGCAAAGTGATTTTTGTAAATCTCTGGAATTAATAACTACAGCTATTTGAGAAGAGAAACAGTATCATTCATACTGAAAAATATTCTCTTCCCTCCCACAGGGGAAGCCTGTGTAGGTGTGGAGCTGTAGTCTGGGAAA
The DNA here is from genome assembly GCA_026283785.1 of Coracopsis vasa. Lineage (NCBI taxonomy): Eukaryota > Metazoa > Chordata > Aves > Psittaciformes > Psittacidae > Coracopsis > Coracopsis vasa. The sequence continues at coordinate 3,906 of JANHGB010040681.1, read as the reverse complement.
TTAAAAAATGCAAATTAAAAAATGCAAATGTAAAAGAGAGGCATTGCTTGCTGCAGTGCTCTGAGGGTTTTCCTGAATAGCAGCAAATTAAAGGAATGCTATGTAATCAAAGTTTATATCAAGCCTGTGAAAGAAAAGCACCATTATCTCTAAATATAGTGATAGTACTCTCTGCTCCTGATCTTTTACATTGTGTACATATTACCAGTAAATTACAAGAATACTGTATTATAGTTTTCAACAAGTCCTTGATGAAAATGCACATTACCTTTTTATATGCCACTTTATTCTGTTGTATTAAAACGTTATGATTAGGTAGGAAATGGTAGTTGGGCTGCTTTTTTTTTCAACCCAGTTCCTTCAAGTTTCTTCACTCCATTTCCCTTTGCTGCTTCCCAACTGCAGCTGTTCACCGCTCCTGTTAATACAGTTCAATCACATAAGCTGCACTGATTGTATATAAGTTTATGCAGTAGATATATTCTGTCTTTCATATCCCCTCTCAACTTATCCATGTGCAACCTACAGACCATTTCTCCACCTCACACCAACTTTTTTGTGGTCCCATTTGCAATATTTCCCACAAAAGACCAAGACAGGCCATCAAGGGAAAATAAATGCACATATTATCTGTTCAGTATTTCAAGGTAAGCACAACACATTGTGGGAAGGAATGTAAGCCACATGGCTACTTAAGAACTTCCCAGCATACGGGTACCCTGGGCAATGTCCAAGTGGTTTGACAGAATAGAGAGTGGGCAATGTGGCTGAGAAACAGGAGAGAATCAGGCAGATGATGCATCGTCGTGACATCCAGGTAACCTGTTCGTCTCCAGGTCAATATGTAACTGGTTTGGAGAGTGGTGAGATCGTTGCCAACTAAAACAAAAAATAAGCTGAGATGGTAATTACAAGAAGCCTCATTTCCTCCAGCAGAACCAGCTGGGCACAACTAAGAACAGAGGCACGACCATAAACCGTGTAGCTAGGAATTTTACCAAAGGTAAGTTAATGCTATTTAAGTTTTGATTCTTTTGAAGAGCGTTATTTCATTATGCTGTGATGATTTCTCAAGTTTCACTGTTTTTTTGTGATTCTTGGTCATTTTTCTTTGACAAAACTCACTGGGGCCAGAGATTTGTACATAACTATCTCTGGGCTCCTGCAGAGATTAGGGGGAAAGTCAAATATAAATGAAAGTTTCATGGAGCCTTCTTTCCTCAAAAGTTTCAAGGGAAGCTCACAACTACAGCAGGCCTTAACACAAATGCTTGTGAATTTAGAGTCTTTTGGCTGAAAAGGTATCTGCAGCCTGAGCTGTACACAGAATGCAGGTCTGTGGATTTGGCAGGCTGAACAAATGAAGACTTCAGCAGAATCTCTAGGCACTTGAAGAAACTAGGCCAAGCACACCCAGGTAGATAGGCACTGAATAAAATATCTTTTTAGACCCTCATTTTAATTAAAATAAAGCATAACTACCCCATTGTGACACCAGCAGAGTTTACAATTCTTTCCTCATTTATTTAATCAGTTGAAACAGATAAATCAACAAAGAGTCTCGCAAAGTCTCCTAGATTAAGAGATGAAACTCAGATAGCCTTCACCAAATATGTTAATAAAACAGAACTAGCAAAATCCCCCAAATACCTCTATGGATGAAATATACTAAAGTGGTTTGAAAACAGCTCTTAACAATAGTTGTAACTAGCATATATTTTTAATTTAATACTGTAATGTAGAATATGCTGCTTACTGTGCTTTCTCATTAGACAGTGGATATTTGAATAAAATTCAGGCCTGGATTGAGATACCCTGCAGTGGAAAATAGGCAGCTGTTATCAGATGATGTGGTGAGGTGAGCAAAGATTCCTCCAGGGCTTCTTCTTGAGCTACATCATATTTCAGTGACTTTCCCTTTCTCTTGGTCTGTCAAAGAGGGAAGAAAACCCAGAATTGTGTTTGGGGTGCAAAACGCTTGCTGTTAGGACTATGAATGTCACTTATGATGTGATCTTTACTATCTCTGAGTGATGGGGAGGTGAACTTCTCCAATCCCAAATCAGTTGCTAGAAAGAGCAATCACCATCACTGTTTCTTTACTCACAGGCTAACAGACTTTTGTAACTAGCTCAGCTAGTTACTAACAGACTTTTGTAACAGACTTTTGTAACTAGCTCAGCTCTGCTTCCAGAGTGGCAGCTTATTAGAAAAGAACTTGTTTCCATGATCATTATCCCAACTACTTCATGGTACAACACATGAAATGCAGGTCTACTTCTTCTTGACATTTTAATAGTAAATGGAGATGGCCACTCAGATTTTACAACCTTCAGTGTCTCTGCGGTGTGCATTTAGTAGCCTTGAATCATTTCCAAATTGTCTGGCTTTAGCTTCTCAGATGATTCCATTACTCTCAAATTCAAATACCATCATAAAAGCTGCTGTAACACCAGGGGTCCTCAAAAGGTCTTTGTCCGATTCACCTAACATTATCAAAGTGCTTTTAACTGGACATTTATGTTATATTCCTAACTTTAGTCTATTTTTAATGCAACTGGCGCTGGGAAAAGATGGGAAGTTTCTCAAGGTCTTAAGAGGATCTAATACATCTTTTCTATTGGGTCTTCTGTTCTTTTCACATTGTCTCTTGCTCCCGACAGCTAGAGTCAAGTTCTGCTACCAGTAGTTACTGGTTTTATGGGTGTCAGTATTAGTTGTTCTGCAGCCTTTAAAAGTGCTAAAGAAGTTACTGAAGTCATTCTCATTTCTGAGGGGCAATACGGGCAAAACAGACTGAGGTGTCAAGCTTGTCAGTTTTAAACCAACTAAATCATATCTTACTGCCCTGACATCATTGGAATTACCCATGTTTCCTGTATTTTAGTGCCTTGTTGATTTGAGGAATGCCTGGCTCATGTTCAGGCATTGAAGCAAGCTTGCATTGAAGCACCTATTTGGTGAAAGGATTGAAGAACTCCTGCCTCTAAAGCTATTAATCTTGTAATTTCCAAGCAAAGAAATCAATAATGTTTTGGAAAGTCAAATTGTTCATAACGGAAATGTGGGTGGTGTCAGTGCAGAAAAAAACATATTTACTGGAAAATGCAGACAAATGTGTGTATTTATTTGGTATTGGGCAGCATGTATCAGAAGTGTAACATATTTCTAGGAAGAAACACAAAGAAATTTTTGTAAAAGCCTGCTTGACCAATGAAGGGGGAAAAAAGATCTAAAACCAGAAGAAGCAGGGCTGTAAAAAATAATAATCAAATACACATAGTAACTAGAGCTGGGCTACAGTGCATAACCTTTTCCTTCAAATGTGGATTGAAATATTTCCAAATATCAATTAATCCCTAATCTACCATGCATTTCCTAGTTGCTTCCTGTGTGTTATTAATGGACTGGTCACCCTGAGATGAAGGTAGGAAGTAAAAGCAATTAAATTCCTCTCCCATCCCTGCAGATACAATTGACCTAGAGGATCCGGCTAGAAGTAAAAATGAAAAAGGTCCAAAAAAGAATAAACATACCCTTCTTGCCTGAGCCAGACTGTGTAGGTTTAAGAAGCAGCATGAAAGAGCAACAGCAAGCTCCCTTTATATGAAACATCAAATTCTAAGATCCAGGGCTGATCAAGGAAAAGAGCAGGTGCCCACTCTGATTTTCTCCTGGTGTTGTTCTGTAGCTGAATGAATACTTTGAGCCACAACTCCAGACACTGATTCTTTTTTCAGTGTAGAAAAGAAAATCCCATCTGTTTCTTGAGAGGTATTGATCCCATTTGAATCTGAAGAAACAATTTTAACTTCATGTTTTTGTGCAGGGTGATGGCCACAGAATTCAGTAAGGCTTCTGACTGTATAATGCTGTTAACTCTGATCTGAGAGGGATACAGTCATC
>JANHGB010040680.1:0-27936 GCA_026283785.1 Coracopsis vasa | reverse complement strand
AAAGTCTGCAAGAAGATCAAAAATTCTAAGAATTGGTTTATTCCTCATATTCATTGGTCTGGGATGTTCAAACTTAACTGTGTGTTTATAATCAAACCAGCATAACTAGAACAACAAAAAAGTGGGATAGATATGTGCTTGTAGAAAAAACAACATTGTGAGTGAAAGATAAGGCTTGGAGGAATATGAGAAAAGAAATTCTGTACTTATCCATGCATACATGCTGGAATTGAATAAGCATCAAAGTTGGAATCTTTTATTTATGACTGTAATTTTAACATGGATGCATTATTAGTGCTTATTTACGATTTTAATGAGTGGGGTTTCTTATAGTGTACATGGGTGTTCAGTTTACGTCCATTCCTGAACTGGAAAGTCTTAGTCTCAGTCTTTCAACCTGCTTACTTAACAAGTCTGCTGGTAGGAAAGCTGTTGCTGCTATTATTGTCTAAGGTCAAGGAGCATATACAATGGAAGGAAATGTCAAGATCAGGGGTTGTGTTCCTTGGAGTGGTGAATGAAGGACAGTAGGTATTGCTGAAATTCAGGGAAGATTTGCATAGTTGTAATGCTTAATGTGTACAGTCTGTTTAAGAAAGGAATGACTGACAGAAAAGTAATTTTAATGAGTCTCCCACTCATTAAAAACACTAGGTCTTTTCCCAACTCATGTGCAGCTTGGAAAAAAATTATTTTGGACTCATCTGCATCACAAGAATGAGGTGAGACGGTTGTGAAAGAGCACAGGATTGCTCCAGGGAACAGGATGATGAGCCCTGTAAGTGAAAGTTAAAAAAAATGTGCTAATGCCAAGAACTTCCTTGTGAATGACTCTGTTGGAGAGGCCATGCTCCCAGTTCAGAAACCTCATCTGAATTTCTGAAGGCTACATGGCAATGTGCATAAAAATGTCAGTTTCTTTAAAATGCTGTATCATCATAGGAGAGTTCTGTACTAGACCCCCCCAAGCCCATCACATCAGGCTGTGGGCATTCTGTTTAGATCAGAGGAATGATTCCCAAACAGTTTGAACTTTTTTTGTTGTTGTTTTTAAGTTCTCCAAATGGACAGCTTAATAGAGCCGAAAACAGTTAGAAGAGGTAATGGGTAAAAACCAATGAACAGAAAATATGAGTGATAGTAGTAACAAACATCTGTTAAGTCTTATGATGTGGAATCACTAATAAATGGAAATATGAGCATCTGTTAATGCAGAAAGGCAGAAACGTTTGGTCAGTATTTTTGTATTGTATTTGGCATAAAGAAGGCAGGTATATATATTCATGGTCTGTAACTGATGAAATACTTTCCATTTAAACTGTAGCTCAGCAAGATGTTGAACTGCAAGTATTAAAATTAGAATTATTATTACTATCTTTTAATCAGTGGGTCTGGAGAATTTGCAGCTGGGACTTCTGAAAGAGCTGGCCAAAGAGAGATACTTGAGCTGTGGATTTTTCAGTTAGTTATGGAAACAGCAATGTTCAGAAGATTGTAAAGCAAACTGAACCTCTCTGGCAAGCTGCCTGAGTGGCCAAATTGTACTTCATAAAAAGCTTTTCTGTATTCGTCATCATTAGATGTTTCAGTTCAACTCCTTCATCTCTAAGGTGATGACTATTGCCAAATTTTGAGGTGAGCCAGTCCTGACTTTTTTTGCATAGATTCAGGACCTGATCCTCATTTAGTATGAGTCAGGATAATGCTAGGCTGTCAGTGGAGCTACAAAAATTTGCTTTACCTTAGAATTAGCTCCTCTGGGTCCATGACTGTGAATGAAAAAGTGATTCAGTGTTTGGAAGTCACTGACTCATTTTGGTACAACCTGTACCAGAGAGGATGTGATAAAGAGAAAGAAGGTGGGCCTGCTCACTCCTCCTGTAGTCCAGCTGCACGACAAATGCTTCTGAGCACAGAATTGCAAACAGGGGCACCAGTGTGCTCCCATGGTAATTAGCTTCTGCACGCAGGTACCATCAATGTTTAGAAAACTTTACTGGGAGAGCGTTTTTTAGAGCCGTGTTACTCGAAGTGAGGCAGGCCTTGCAAGAAAGCTTCTCTGAGCAGCCCCCTCACTTGCAAGGGATTGTGCAAGGATGCAGTGTGACAGAGAAGGGTTCCTAATTCATTAGTGTGAGGCCAAAACCATAAAAACATACAGGTTTGCCCTACATCTGGGCTAGCCATCATTCTAACACTGACACAGTGTCCCTGACAAAGCCTCTTAAATCTTTCTTCTTGGTGAAATGGGGATAGTTGTAAATGCTCTGCAAAAATATTGTAAAGATTAGTTAGATAAACCTAATGACAGAATATTTAAATACCCACCTCTCTGGTGTAGCTATATACTACTTCTTTTCACATGTGTAGCTCTAACAATTATATGCTGGTAGTGATTATATAAATATGAGAAGTAAATTAAGGCACTTCCCATGAGCCACCCAGCCAGCACTTCTAGTGGCAAACCCAAAAGCACAAACCACATTCAAGCTGTAGAATAACCCATTTTCATGTTCTTTTCTATTTTGGGAGCTACTAGCTGGCTGGCAGCAGTTGTGCTAAATGATACGATGTGCTTAGAGAAGCAGCTACCTGGATGACCTGGATACCATTCCTCCACAGGGCTGCAGAAGACTCATTGTCATGCATGAAATAACAGAGATGTGTATCATGTGTATCATATATCCTCTGTGGAAAACAGCCAGGATTCCATTACTAAGTATAGGTCAGGGGAGTGAGCCAGGCTTTGCACAGTTGCTCTGTGGTCATACTGGGTCTGAAGATAGTACCTTTTGTGCTAAGTTAACATATAATGTAACATTTGCTTGGGGGCTGGTGGAGGGGTAAGGCAAAGGGGGCAATCAGCCTTTGTACGTAGCATAGATTTGACTCAAAAGTCAGCTTGTTAGCAGTGATCATAAGAACACATATTAAGGGAGAGTTTGAGGTCTGGTTAGGGAAGGAAATAGGGAATTTGGAGCCTCTCACTGTAAGTCTCCTGGAAAAGAAGTAGGTCACATGCTGTTCACTGTATCTCAGAATGGGAGTGGCAAAGCTGCTGGCTTATTTGGACACTGACAAGGCACAACACGCAGTGAAATAAGAAATAGTAAATAAAGCAAGAGATAAGCTTATCCCACACCTGGCATTACCGATCATCGGTCACAAGGAGCAATGACATTTTGCACAGTTAAGTTTTGAGAGAGACAGAGTGAGAGTATATGGTTGGTCTTCCGGAGCGTCTCCAGTAGTAGATCAAATCCATCTTCATTGCGGATGAAAGATTCCTTTCTTCTTTGCAGTGTTAGTGTTTTAAATTTTTTGTTATTTCTGGTGAGTAGTGAATTGAGTCTGTTGCGATGACATGAAAGCAAATACGTTGTGCTTTGTTCCACTGCCTGTGAGACTATGGAAAAGTGGCTGAGCAGTAAGTGGATACAGCGAGATACATGGTTTACTTTTTTTACCCTTTGAGTTCAGTGTCATAATCTCTCACCTTAAGAAAGGGTCACAGACTGATAGATCTAACTGCAGAACTCTTTCCCTTTATTGCAGACAATTTACTTGGATGATGACGTCTCTTCCTTTGTGCAGATCAGAGGTTCTGTTCCACTGTTTTGGGAGCAACTGGGGCTTCAGGTAAACATACAATCAAAAAGCCTACCTTACTTATCTCTCTTGCTACTTATAATTCAGAACTTCAATAGAATTTAATCGGATTTTTTTTTAAAGAGCTGCAAAGCTCATTCAGTGAAAATGCTGAGCTCTGTCATTTTAGGTTTACATTGTAGGAAATTCTGCATGTTGAGATAAACAGAACTGTGTCAGGCAAATGACTATGGTTAAGTTTAATATTTTCATGTGTTTGTGTGCCTCTACAGGGAACTATTTGTAAGGGACTGTGTCCGAATGTCCTAAGATGAAACTTACAGCAGTATCTTTATAACATTTTCAGTTTGATTTGGAATAACCTTTCCTTCTAAAATGCTTGGTTGGCTTGATGATACTGACCTCCCCAGTAAAATCTGGAGTATCTAGGAATACCAAGAACTCTCTAGGAGTACATTACCTTGAAACAAAATATAGTGTCTGGATGGTGTGTTTGCTGGATATCAGTCAAAAGGGTGATGATGATCTAATCTGATCTTCTGCAAGGCAAAGATGTAGGGTTTTGTCAGGAAATTCATCAAGCCTAGCAGCTTACATTTCATCTGTGACTTACATTTTATATACAGTTACAAGATCAAATAAGAATCATCTTAGCACTCTTTGCATTCTCTTAACAGAGGGATAAGCAATTCGAATGAGTATGCACTTATTTACATATACATTAGTAGAGAGAATGCATAAAATAACTGTTTTTTTAGATACTTTAAAGATTATTTGATACTTTCTTATCATTAGATCTAGCACCTAGGTACTATTCAGAGCTACTAGATTTAGGGCAAAAGAAAGGTGACTAAAAGGTCTGTGGTGCTGTCTGTTAGCCCCATCCAGTGCCACACTTGCTTCTTTTTATAAAGCAGGTCTGCCCGTATGGTTGTGCACATGCCCTGCCCATGATGTAGCTGTATCCAGCACTGTTGTTCCATATGTTATGAAGCCAAAGAGCTTTTCCCGAAGTATTTTTGGCTAGTGGGTAACATCTCTAGTTGAACAGAATTTTCAGCTTTTTAGTAGGGGCACAGTCTGCTTTTTTGCCTAATCTGGATTAGATACGCAGCTTTCATTTATGTTGGTGAATGCTCATAACTCTTATTCCTTGGATGTGAATGTGCTGGCACTGATGTTAGAAAGAATTGCAGAAACTAACCTCATGAAAAACAAAGGAAGATGATGAAGTACAGGAAACAATGCATGATCCTATAAATAATTAGCAGTGTAGTTTTTTGAGAGGAAAGAAGCTCTCTGCATACTGTAATAACAATAGGTGTCATTCAAAAGCAGTTTAGGGCTCCTGTTGTTGACATGCATATTAAAAGTCCTATTAGACTGATGACACAGGATTTCTTCCTTCCTATTTTGAAAGAACTGTTCTGATGCTTTTTTAATTTGTGTAAATAATGAAAGATGAAAGAACTTGCGACACTCAACCCGTGGAACTGGCATAACTGCAGCCTTTTCTGCTGAGGGAAGGGCAGAAAGAATGCTGGGCACACAGCATACTTGTGTGAGGCAGTGTGGGATATTTGCTGGAGGAAGCTGTCGAAGGGATGTGGTTTGTTTGGCCATAAAAAGATGTGTAGTTATTCCTTTGCTTAATGATAATCATGTTTTCACTTCTAGCTGAAAATGTTGTCTAATAAAAGCTGTGGATTTTGTATTAAGGATATTATGTGTGTGGGTGTGTGGAGTCAGTTGTAGGTGTCTGGTGCTGTTAAAGAGATGTTTTTCTCTGAAGGAATAAGGGAGACATCTAGTGATTTAGGACTCTAGCAGTTTAAGAAGTTATTTTTCTCTATTTTTTTTTCCTTCCAATATTTTCTTTTAGGTGGGTTCCCATCATCTAAGGCTTAACAGAGGTCTAGAAGCTAATGCTCCTGCCTTTGACAGGTAAGCTTCATTCCACTCTGGCAATAACACAGCAGCCTGGCATTTAACCAAGATTCCACTTTATGCCTTCATAGCAAATCCTGAGAGATGTAAAACATGCAGCCAGTCTCCCAGGTGTTGTGGATTATTAAATGGGTTTACTTAATTTATTCACTTATTTTTGTGCATTTTCCTTTCTGTTTTCAATGGTAATTGAACTAATCTGGTCTCCTGGCTTGTTTCTGTAAAAGCTAAGAAATACCAAGTAACATGCGAAAGGAAGGTCTGTGTAACCCTTTGTGAGCCAGCAAATGTGAATTTGCACTTAAAGTACACAGAACATGTGTTCTTTACCACTGTAACCCAGGTAATTAAAAAGTAAACACTGCTTCCATTCAATTATGGAATTGTTTTTCTCCCCACTACTATACAGAAATAAATGTCTTATTCTATTATCAGTACTGTGTGACGCTATCATGCTGATGCTTTTCTACTTCAGCCAAAGACTGGCTTGTAAAACTTTTTAAACCATTAAGACCCTGCTTGTCAGCTGGAAACTGTAAAAAAAGCCATGCATTAGCTTGATTCCTTTGAATGTCTATGAAGTGCTGTCCTTTAAGGGCAAACTCCAATGGATATCAGTGGGAACACTGACTGAAAAGGACAGGAAGAATTCAGGCTGAGGAAAATTTTCAATGCGTAAGTCCCAGGTCATGTGATTAGTTTCTGGTTTGGCTTGGTTTTGGCAAATCAGAGTTTATGTTGATTTTGGGTAAGGCCTCTCAATTCCCTGATTTCATTTACTACAACTGTTAGCAAACTTGACGTTTGTGACTATTAAGTTTTGCAGCACTGAAGAACCCAAACAGGGATTAGAACCTAAAGGGACTATGCACCATTAGCAGTCCCTGCTCCAAAGGGTCTTAGCTTACATTCTCCAAGCTTTTTAAGGTTCTTAAATCCAACTGAATTGAAATGCCTTTGAGAATCATGGTCTTCTGGTCATCTGGTGCCATGGTAACTAGCCCTGCCAGTGTCCTTGAAGCTCCATCTTAGAGGTTTGCATTCCACAACAGAGAGAGTTTATATAAGAAGAAAACAAGAACTTATTTAGCATCCTCTTGTGCTGCCCAAGAGATTGAGAGTACCTCAGCAAGGTACTTAGAGTAGCTTTCTTGTAAGAAACATGAATGTGAGTTCGATTGTACTGTTCCCTCTTTCCATTGTGTACAGTAAAGCCTTTGCTTTGATCAGGTTATGGGTGTCTCTGCTTACAGATCTGCAAAAGACAGTCTTTTGAAAATGGGCAAAAAATAAGCAACTGCTTATAAGTAAAAAGACCCTGAAACTTAACAACCTGATACAGCTTTTCTGAGAATGTTAGATTGGATGAAGCCTAGTAAATTTTAACCATCTGATAGGTTAATGTGTTGAGAAGGAACTATGGGAAGCGAATGGTAATCTTGTTAGTGGATCTTTTGTGTCCCCTCTCCCTGGGAAATCCTCAAGCAGCTCTGCTGACAGTACTTAAGCAGGTGATCTAATCTCCAGCAGTTTTGTTGTATGGAAGCAATATTATCAAAGTAGGATTTTCATGCTGGGATCAGAGAGGTGCAAATGTATGGGGAGAGTTGGCATACAGAGAACTGGCTGCAGAATTGGGAACATGAATAGCACCAGAAAGTATATTTAGCCATGTTTCTTAAAGGCCATGATGATAACTTTTTCTTTCTTTTATCCCCTTCCATGTTTTTTCTTGGGGCTTGTTTCTGGCTATAGGATTTAATGGTGCGTGCCAGAAGATGTGTGCTTGCTATTTTACCGATGCTTTGCCCTTGCATGTCACTTTGCAACATTTAATAGTTTTTCATTTATGTGAGACTTTATTTTATTTTTCTTGTCTATTTCTACCCAGCTTCCTTTTAAGTACTACCAAAGTGGTGGTACTACATCATGGAAGATGGGTTTAAGATCCAACTGTTTCCTCCTGAGCCAGCACAACTCCTGTAGCACATGCATGCCAACTGAAAAAAAATTACTGGGAGGCGAACGGATGCCTCTGCATCTGGCTAAAAGCTCTTGACTTGAGAATCCCTAAACATCAGGTTTTGAGAGATGGCATAGATGCCAAAAAAAACCACCCACGTTATACTTGTCCTATTTTGTTTTTCCTGAAGAATCTGGGTCAGGCCACTTGGCTGAAAGGACCTTTGGTCTGATCCAGTGCAGCAGTTCTTATGATTACTAACCTTCCTGCTTAATTTAATTAAGCTGAGAGTGAATGTCTCAATGTTGCAGTAGCTTAGAGATGTTTGAACCCTGTCATCTATGGCATGTGTGTTTGTGCTGCTCTGGCTTTGGCACTGGAGTCCTAGGCCCCATTGCTGCTGCTCCCTCTTTGTAGGCTCAGCCCTGCAAGATGCTGGGCAATTCCTGTTAAAGTGTAATATGTTTTTTTTCTCTTGTTGTCTTTCCTGTGTAGTTCCCAGGCTGACAGCCAAGAGGTGATAGCATACAAAGGGCAAAGCTAACAGTGACATAAAAGATCTGGGGCCTGTTTCATAAGATGTCTCTTTCTTTAAGTTCAGTACAGAATACTGCATCCATTAATTGCATCCTTTTGCTATTTGTACTTTAATAACTGATTGCAAGGAAACTGAGGAAGATGTCTGTAGCTGCTGTGGCTGAAACTTTCTCCTGGATGGAGCAACCAGTGATCTTGACTTCTGTATTTTAAAAAAGGTAGTAGGCAACATAACATGGTTTTGTTTAGTACCTATTATGGTTACTTTTGCTGTAGGCATATGATGCTTCTGAAAGAGCAGTATGGAAAACAAGTGATCGTTAACCTGTTGGGAAGCAGAGGAGGGGAGGAGGTGCTCAACAGAGCTTTTAAGGTAAAAGCAATACTTATTTTTTTTAACTGCTGATTTCCCCTGAGCCTCCATGTTCTTCTGTTTTCCTTCTGGGCCAGCAGGTGATGAATAGTTTATCTAAAGAAACTGTTATCTCTTTATTAGATATTGCATACTGGGAGGGTGCTGCTTCATAGTCTCATGGCTTAATTTCCAGCACTGCCTTCCTGCTTATCTCTTCACACGTTTGTGCACATTCTCTTTGATCGGGCTTTGAAAAAATATTGCCTTAATTCACCTAGGAGTAGTTCTCATTTGCAAAAATGAATTGTGGTCAGTTTTGTCATAGTATGTAGTCACCTCTGCAGTCAGATGCCTGATGGAATTGCTGGAACTGCTTGGGGGCCAGGCGCTGACCCTGGGTAAACCAGCTGTCTTGCTCTGATTTTAATGGGAAATGGCTGTCTTGCACTGATTGTGATGGGAATTAGTTGTCTGAGTGCCAGATGACAGTGATGCATGGAGAGAGGTTTTCCTGGCCCCTAAATGTCCCCAGGCACAACTAATACCTGAAAGCAGGAATGTCAGGCATTGTAGAATTAAAGCTGCACTGAGTTTTAGTGCAATATTGTCATGGCCAGGTTTTTAAAACTAATGTGAAGCCACAAACTGGCACAGAGTGGGGGTTGTAGCAGTGAAGTAGGTGTCTGAATCTGGCGGGAGGTTGATGGAAGTCTGCCTCTGAAACACCTGTTTCTTTAGAAATCCAGTACTTTGGAGTATGTCTCCCTAAGAATAATATGAAGATTGGTTAAAGTACACACTTGTAATAAGTGTTATGTATTTATCATTGGTAAAGAATGATACAACAGTCTGAGATCAAATGTTTACTGTGTGAAACTAAGCAAAATGAACATTGTAGTTAAATAGAGGGATTTGTTTCCCTCTCTGTTGGAATGATATACTTGAGACAAGGAGTGGCTGGAGGGTTTTGGCAGTTTTTCTGTATGACCATTTCCTCCTCCTCCAAAAGAGCTGGGGAGGACTCTCAGCTTTCCAAGTGGAAACTGACAAAGTGAAAGTCTTCTTCTGTACAGAATATGGCCAAAGAGAGTATTTGTGACTAAGGCTTGCAAGGCAATGAGGAAGGTACAGAACTGAAGTTTGGTCCTAGCTTCTGTTTTCAGCTTCTTCCTGAATTTCTGCATGACACAGCTAAGCCTTTATAATGTCCTGTTTTCCCTATCTTTAAAATAGTTTTTATAGTTTATTTTGCAAAAACATTGAAATTTAAGGGTAAGAGAGAATCACTTCTGAATGCTCAAATAACTTATGAGGATACAAATCTGATATTTCTTGCGAATTTAATGCTGATATTTTATCAAACTCCCATGATGTTTAAGACCATGTTCATGGCAAGTACCAGAAGTTAAGTCAGAAACAGGGCATCTCTGGAATACACATTGCATTTGTTCATTTATTTTAACTAAAGACCAGGTTTGTTTAAATTGTTAAAATTTATCCCTGCTTAAAAAAAAAAAAATAAAAAAAAATTATGAAAGCATTCTGTGAGCTGAAAAAATTAAGGCTGACAGCACAAGAACCTGGAATTTTATACCCGTTCAAAACAACCACCTCTTGGTCTTACCTTTGTGTTTTAATAAATGGATGTTTGGAAAGACTATGTAGTTAATTTTTACTTAAATTATTTTAAAGGGCTTGAATTAAAAGTAAACTAATTTATAGGGGAATGATTTGAAATGAAAGCTTTTCTCCTCTTCTGTCGTTGGTTTATTTCTTTGTTTCTCCATCTTCCTTTGCTTGTATTCCTTCCTTTTCTCCCAGCTCTTGCTGCAGTCTTAGTAATTCTTATCACAGTTGGTTCAAAATATTCTTGTAATTACTGCTGCTGGGTTCCCTTGATCAGAATGTCACCACTACCATTCATTTATACAACAGGAACAAATGAAAAATTGTAAATGACCAACTTAGCATCAGCTGTTGCCAGACCAAAAATCAATACTGTTCCCAGTAATGGCTGTTCCTCCCATAATCATTCTCAATAACAGATGTAATTATGTTTACAGTAAAAGCAGTGCTGTAGCATAGAGTTAAGAATACTCTGACAATGATCTACATTGAGGCAGTGGGTAAATGTCCTCCTCAAGTGCATTACTACTGCCAGCAGCTGTATAGGCAAGTTGAGGTGTCAACAACAGGGAAGTGGATACCAAGTGTTTTGGCTTTTGTAACAGTGTAATGAAATAGATTTTGCACATCTGCCTCCAAGACCATGCAGCTCCTTTAAATTTGTTTCTGCAGGGAAGGCTTAATGGCTTACTTGATAAAATTATACTGGTGTAACTGCTGTAACTGTACACTTTTAATGTAATATCAGAATTGTTTTGTTCAGTTTGTGTCATAATCTAAGTGGAGAAAAGAATCCATCTCTTGGGATGAGAATGTGCAGGAAGAAAGGGAATAGACAAAGACATGCATAGTTAGAGTTAATGTAACAGTTTTCTCTGGCTTTGTCATGGAGAGCAGGATGTATTATTGTCATATCTATTACAGATAATGAAATTTGTGGTGACTACAGAAATGTGTGTGAGATCATTGAAATTGGAGATGAAATAACGAGGCTATTTGTGCCTCTTCTTTCACTTGTGGTTTACCACAAACATTTTATAGTATGTTTCCTGGGACATCACTTTTTTCTTACTTCCTCCACACGCAGCTTCTACCTAAGTTTAGGGCCACGTTTTCCCATGTCTTTGCACTTCAGGAATGGTCAAAACAATACACCCATGCACTGTTATGCTCTTCTACCTTAAGCAGCTCTGGATACCCTTCTCATCAGGGTCCTGGTCCTGGGCTTGCCCAGAGCTGTATACCCTTGTGCGCAGAGGTAGCAGCCCACTGCTGCAGGGCTACCACTAGCCAAGGTGCAGTCAGCAGCAATTCGAAAATATACTTTGCAGTTACAGTTTGAGTTCCCCTGCCAAAAAATTGGGGTCTAACAATCCAGATTAGTTTTGGAAGGAAAATAAATAGGGGACTTCAGTTGCTTTTTTCATGTCTGGCCTTTCAAAATTCCCAACAAACTTCTCAGTATTACAAACATGATAAACGGTAAGCTCAGTAGTGATAATAGCACACTGGTATCAATCCCTACAGTGTGGCTTCAGCAGAATTTGGTTTCCTTCTTTCTCTGTCTAAACAGAAACTGCTATGGGCCTCTTCCCATGCGGCAGACACTCCCATGATAAACTTTGACTACAAGTTTGCAAAAGGTGGAAAAACTGAGAAACTGGAAAATTTGCTGAGGCCTCAGCTGAAGTTGCATTGGGAAGAGTTTGGAACCTTCACAAAGGGCAAGAATGTAAGTCCACGGTGAGTGTCCCTGCCCCTCTGTCCCAGCATAGCCAGTCACCACCTGGTTGGTTTCTTGCTGTGTTTGGGCCATGAGTGTAAACAACCATCTTGAAATGCGATTTTGAGACGAAGTGTAGTCTTGGTGCTAAATAGATTATTTGCTTAACTGCATCTCCATTGTTTGGAATCTGCAAAATTACCAGTGCACAGTAATTGTCAAATAATTGGACAATTTAATGGAATACATTGTGCATCATCAAAATGTGGGTGGGAATATTCAGGCTGAATATTTTATGATCTTGTTCAATCAACTCATGATTAGATATTATTTTAAAATACACCTTTTTTTCCTCCCTCCTCTTGTGTTTGGTTACCAAAGTCTGCAGACAGGTACTTTTCGAATGAATTGTTTGGACTGCCTGGATCGTACTAATAGCGTACAGTCCTTCATTGCACTGGAGGTGAGTTTGTCAGGGGACCTTTTGTGGAACTGTGTACTGCATACATGGTCTGTTCCATGGCAAAGACAAGAAAGAGGGTATGAGCCTCATTTATACAAGTCTGTTTTGCCAGCCCTATGATAAAGAATGGTACTGGCTGGAATACTTGAACTGAGGATAAAAAGCAAAAACACATTTAAGAACAATGTTGCTGTTGTTTTTTCTCCTTCTGCACCTAATCCAGATCCTGCTTGCTCAGTTAGAGAGCCTTGGGTTGAACTCTAAATCTGTAACTGAGCGCTTTGTCGAATCCTACAAAGTAATGTGGACACTTAACAGTCATAATCTGAGCAGAGTATCAACAGGCAGTCGTGCCCTTGAGGGGAAGAACAAGGTAAAAAAACCAGCAAAACTGTTTATTCACAAGTAAGGAAAGATGTCTGATTTACTCTTTGGTGTCACTTGCACTGGTGATTCCCGTCCAATGCAGGTTGGGAAGCTCAAGGATGGTGCCCGCTCTGTGTCTCGCACTATTCAGTCAAATTTCTCTGATGCAGTAAAGCAGGAAGCCATAAGGTTGCTGCTCATGGGTGACTTCTTCAGTGAGGAATATGCAGACAAAGGCAAGATGCTTATGGACCACACTGCACTGCTGGGTGAGGCTGGTGTAAATCCTTTTCTTTTCTTTTGTATCTCTTTTTAGCTGTCAGATATAATCAGTTGCACCCTTTTGAAAAAATCAATAAGCAAGCTACTTTTGCACAAATCTATTGTTTAAACCCGTGCTTTCAAGTGACCGTAGCACAGCTCTGTGTCTTTTAATTCCACTATGCTTATTTCTCATATTTTGTTTTGGACTTCTGAGTATGTCTGCTCTTTGGTGGTGATCTCCTCTGACAGTTTAGAGGAGTTGGACCAGAGGGAAAGATTTTAGGGCTGTATTACCAGCCTGGTCCTGAGTTTGTCTTGAGGATGTCTCTTGAGCTCCGACCTTTTATCTCCTTGCTTTTGGCCTGCGGTTTGCACATGATTTTAGCATTTGGATCTTTAAAAGCACAATTACATTGATATGTTGGTTCATCCCTTGCTTTGCTCCAGAGCCCTGATAGTCCACAACATAGACATATTGGTTTGCACCTGTCTAGGGTAAACCACCTTACCTCTCTCTGAGAAAATACTTGTATGCAAAATATAGAATAATTGCACCCACAAGCAGTATCAGGTGGTCAGTTTGCTTTAAAGAACTACCGGATATTAGTAGGATAGACTTGAAGCACTCAGCACCACTTCAATGCCGGGGCTGTTCCCTGATGGGGACCACAAGGAAGATTATAGGTAGCTTCTCCATGCCTGACTGCAAATCAGGTAGTTAAAGATTAAGGTTACCTCAGTTGCTCAAAAGAAGCACACTGCTAATTTTCTGTACTCACCAAAAATAAGTGAATTATAGCAGTTTCCTGTGAGGAGTTCTGACCAGGCTAGAGAGCCACAACAGTGCTAGATTTGGACTCGTGTAAGACTCTGGTCTCTGCATTTCCCTTCACACTCTAAACTTTTTAGGGTTTCAGTTTAATTCATAACTTGTGACATGCTTGATTACTTGTCCTAGTTTTGGCTAGGACAGAGTTAATTATCTTCCTAGTAGCTGGTATAGTGTTGTGTTTTGGATTTAGTATGAGAATAATGTTGATGACACATTAATGTTTTTAGTTGTTGCTAAGTAGTGTTGATACTACATCAAGGACTTTTCAGCTTCTTTTACTGCCCTGCCAGCAAGAAGGCTGGAGGGGCACAAGAAGTTGGGAGGGGACACAGCCAGGACAGCTGATCCCAACTGGCCAAAGGATATTCCATACTGTATGACATCATGCTCGGTATATAAACTGGGGGGGAAAGCTTGCCAGGGGCTGCTGCTCGGGAACTGACTGGGCATCAGTCGTGCGCAACTGCATTGTGTATCACTTCTTTTGTATATTCAAATTATTATTATTATTATTATTATTACTATTATCACCTTAATTATTAGTTTCTTCCTTTTCTGTCCCATTAAACTGTCTTTATCTTGACCCACAAGTTTTCTTACTTTTCCACCTCTTTCCCCCATCCTGCTGTGAGGTAGGGAGGAGAGAAAATGACTGTGTGGTGCTTGGTTGCCAGCCGGGGTTAAACCACAACATAACTGTAGGCTAGACTTAAAAGATTAAAGGAGGAAAAATAATTTGTTTGCTTATTACTTGAAGAAGTGCAGGAAAACGTATGCTGAAACTGAGTGAATGGCCCTTCAAAGGCTTTCAAAGGGTGCCTGATTTCTGGAAGAGAAACTGTTGATGTCAACTCCAGCTATCTTGTAGTTAATGCCATCGCCATTGGAGTTATTCCTTAGCTTTTGTGTTGTTGCTGCTAGATTAATGTCATTATTTCACACTGGCTGTGTTGTTTCTGTTTGTATGCTTTTTGTCCTTTTACAGCACATTCTTTTACACACCGTCTTTCTCTTTCCTCTCTTTCATCAGTAACTCCAAGTATTTTGAAGGCCATGTCGGAGCGTCAGTTTGAATTCACAAGCTTCAAGCGTGTTCGTGTTGCCACAGGGACATGGAATGTGAATGGCGGGAAGCAGTTTCGAAGCAACATCCTTGGTACCAGTGAGCTGACAGACTGGCTGCTGGATTCTCCCAAGCTCTCTGGAGTTTCTGAATTTCAGGGTAATACTTCACAGTCAAAATATGTAAGCAATATTTGCTGGCATCTCTGGAGGCAGTGAGTTGGGACACACGACTTGACCAGCTGTTCTTTCATAAGGCGATGCATCTTGGAGGGCATTTTCTGTCAGTTCTTAGGGGTGTGGACTTGTGCTGCCTTCCTGCAGCAGTAGAATCATGTCTGAAGAGTTTCTGACAGTCAGAGCAGCTCCTCAGTTTATACCATGTGACTGTTTTGAACCTTCAGAAGTCAGAGGTCTCTTTAATGCTATCATGGGGTGTATCTGCTTATTCTGCATTCCATATTTCATTTTCTTCTTCCATATTCTGTTCTTTGTTCTTCATTGTAAGTGGGAGCTACATTCTTACATGCCCTCAGAATGTCTACTTGGTTTTTATCTGGAGCTAAACATACCTATAGAATCTGAACTCTGAGATTGTCTGGAAATGTTACTATCAAAGCCTTCAGACAAAAAGGTCTATTTTTTTGAAGGCAATTTCATTTTCTTTTCAGTATAGAAAGCTCTTGTACTTGTGGCTTGCTTAAATTGGCTGCTGAGTTTCTTACAGAACAAGGTCAGATATTGCAATTGATCTACAGATATTATTAAGGAAAATGAAAAGTGAATGTTCTGCCATTTAAAAATTGAGTGGGTACAAAACTATGGCAAAACCTGTGCTTTTGTTGTTACAGTGGAACATTTAGCTTCCTGCAGGTATCAAAGGAGTAGTCCTGTGCCTAACCTTGAAGCTCAGGAATTCATTCCCCAAATCTTTGGCTACTTGCACAAGTTGTCTCGTTTGAACCCCTAGTGCTTAGGTGCATGGATATGTGACTAGGTGCAGACCACTCTACTCTGAGCAGCTTAGGTGGGTGATTGGTCCAGTCTGTTTCAGGAACAACTGAGATGTGTTAGCGCATGGCTGTGTTTGTGATATTAAAATCTTGAGTGCTTGTCATGTGCTAGCCTTGCCAGGCCTTCCCCTGAGAGAACTGGAGAAGCAGGACTGCATGGTACATGTAATCGTAATGTGATAGGTATAAGCAGCTTCTGGAAGAGAGCTGACTAATGTGAACAGAGCTAGGGTGTGCCCATGCAAATGTCTGTGTTCATGGTAATGTTAATGCAGTGCCTACACAAATGGGTAAGTGTTCAAAGACAAATGTCCAAAATTATTAATGAGAAATGCACGTGACAGTGCCTGTCATGTTAAGCCAGTAAACGAAACTAGCTGTCATGTGCTAGTTTCACCCTTGTGCCTACAGAGAGTTGCTGCATATTTTACTTCTTTTTCTATTCTTGTTTACTGGGGCATATCTGATTTAGGCTCTTACGGTTGTCTGCTGTTTAGGTCTTCATATTGAATTAAGTTGCTGTTACCTTGGCCATATGACAGTCCAAAAAAAAATTATAATCCCATTAGGCAGTGGACAGACCTGATGGATCAACTGATATACTGCACAATATGAGAGCATTTGATCTTTGGTGTTTTACCAGCGTAATATCCACAGGCCTAGGCCAGGGAAGGAAGGGTAATTGTGCTCTGGAGTGACCTAATCCAACCTTAGGTGTGGGTGATCATCTAAGAAGATCTCAGAAAAAAAAGAAGAAGAATCTTCAAAGTCTTCCTTAAGCTGGTAGATAAATTTACTAAAGGCATTGACATGGAAGTGACATACTGGTGTCTGGCCAGTAACTGCAGTTCCATAGGATCAGTGTTGAAAAGTAAAAGCATGTTGAGTAAAATGGCAAGCGAATGAAAGATGGTGGGTAGTGAGATGATGTGGCTTTAGTGATGAGTAGGGTGAGGGAGAGAGAGCATTGAATATTTTCTCATCCTAACACAGCTACAGTATAATGCTCTGTCCTGAACTGCTTCCTGCAAAAGAGATGGAGACCAACTGGTGAGAGAAAAGCAGGAAAAAAATTCAGAGGAACTGCAGGGGTTGTTTTGTGAGATTAGATTAAAGGAATTATGAATATGTATAGCTTGGCAGGGGTTACACAAGCTAGAACTACAGGAATGACCTCTAACAGAAATCAGAATACAAGAAATCAGAATACAATACAGAAGAAACAACAAAATAGTAACTCTTGTATGACTTTTCCTTTTTGCCAACAGATGATAACTTCCCTCCTGACATATTTGCAGTGGGGTTTGAAGAGATGGTTGAATTAAGTGCAGGGAATATTGTGAATGCCAGGTAGGTAAAAAAAAAAAACAAAACAAAACAACAACAAAGAAAAAAAAAAAAGCCATCAACAAAACATACACACACAAAAAAACACCCAAGAAAAACAAAACAAAATGAACAACAAAACAAAAGAAAACAAACACAAAAACCCAAATGACCAACAAAATAACGCCTTAAACCACAACTCAATACAAAACAACAACAACAGAAAACCCACCATCACAACCCAAAAGAGGAGCCCTTCCCCCAGAGGAACCAGACAAACAAAAGCCTCCACAGTTGTTCTTTTTTATGGTCAGATGTACAGAATACTTTCTTCCAAGCCTGTTGCTTGTAATCATAGCTGGAAATATGTTTGCCATTAACAAATGACACTGGGAAGGTGTTTGAAGTGCTCTTTTTCTGTGAACTTCTGTACAGTGGAGTATATGTTTCTAAGTCTCTTAAATCAACATTGACAGAGAAGAATTCTGATGGTTGACACTGATTTAATGCTTGTCCTTAAATACCTGTCTGATGTTGGAAAAATGTGCTCAGTGACTACAAACATAATTGGCATTCTTGTGGGAATTTTAAAATAAATTAAATGTTTCTGTGGCTAATTGTGTTTATGAAAATTATGGCTAGAGAAGGAGTTAAAGGCAAAGCCTGAGTTTAGCATGTCAGCATGCACAGTAGGCTGCTGTGTGTATTGGTCCTTTTCAATCTGGATTGGGGTGGAAGAAGTTTCCAATGTGGATCCATCAGGCTGACCAGTTAGTTCTCTGTTTTGGGAATGGCAAGTTACAGCCAGTCATCTCCCAGTCAGGGAAGATCTCCTTTTCTCTGTGACCACAAGAAATCTTACAATTCATGAGATTGACATGTATTTTTGTTTTTATGGCTATGATTACTACAATCTGCTTCCAATTATCCCCAGTGAATAGGGATATCAAACATCATGTGAGCATGGATCTTTCTAAACACAGTAGACAAAAAGCCTCTCATGTCCAGAAGCAGAGTAACTATTTCTGTGTGCTATGCCAGGGCTCACTGACCCTGCTAACTCTGGACTGGCTCACAAGGAGGTATTAATCTGTCTCTGCCATGCATCCATCCTACAGCACTTCCAGTTCCACAGCCTAATGGATGTCTGTAAAGCTGAGGCACAGTTAATCTGCTCATTTTATTGACTGTATGTGGTTTCTTTTGATTCCATTAAATGATTTTATGTTTGTTCCAGTACAACAAATAGAAAAATGTGGGGAGAGCAGCTTCAAAAAGCAATTTCCAGGACTCATCGCTACATTCAGCTGACATCAGCACAGCTCGTTGGTGTTTGTCTTTTCATCTTTGTACGGCCATATCATGTCCCCTTCATCAGGTAAAAAACCAAACAAGAAAACCCAACCACCCCACCCAACCTGTGTTTTCAGTAACATCTGTTGTTGGAGCATGGCCAGCGAAGGGTGGGGCTGGTTTTTCAGCTTGGTGGGGTCTGTGCAAACCTGGTTTCTGGTCTCTGCGCAGTGTGGGAAACAGACATGTTTCCCAGCAGCCGCAGGCTGGAGTCCATCCTGCTGGGTAGCACAAAGGCCAGGCATCCCCAATATCTTTCTCCAGTTCAGCTGAGAAGCTGGGCATGCTTGGACAGTCAGGGTGTAGCACCTTGTTTGGATGCTGTCTTTCTGCAAAGGGAATGACCTGAGCTAATAAGTCCAAGAGTTCAAGTGAAGACAAGTGCCTCTGCCTGAAGGACATGTTTTACAGGACTAGTTCCAGACCTGAAAAGAATGGTGGAAAATGTGGAAAGTGAAGTGGGGAAAAGAGAGCTATTTTGCCATGTGACATTTTATAAAATCAAGAGCTTTTAGGGCCCATTAAATGTTTGTCTCTCCCAGATGTTACAAGAACCAGAACCACGTGCCTAGTCAGGAGGGTTCAGAGCTGTGTGTCTTCAGCTTGCTAGTACCGATGTCCCTGGAGACTGACCAAACTCCTCTTGCCCCTAGAAGATTACCAAGCCACAGGGGATATCCGCATTAGAATGCAGTGGTCAAGAATTATGCAGGGTGAGCATAAATGGGTAGGAAATGAATAATTAACCAAAACTACCTTTGGGCAACTGTCTGACCTTGAAGTATGGAGTGGTCCAATCAGTGCCGTATACTCCATATTAGGGCACTGATAGGCCACTGTATTTTGTGATCAAAGTATCAAAAGCTGCCTCTTTCTTCCTTCTGATCTCTTATCCACTGAGGTTAGTGCAGAGCTTGTTCAACATCAAGTGCTGTAGGCTAAACAAAGTAATGCAGTCTAGGTAACTGTGGTGGTCTTGCATTGCAGCCTTTCCAGTAATCTTTCTTCAACATGATTTTAAAAAATTACATGTTTTCTGCTGTCGTGAAGCAGTCCAGAGGAGAATTGTGTCTGCCAGTTTTTGACTTTTCACCTGGCTTAGAAGAAATTTGAGTAATCCAGCAGGAAGTGCTTAGTTTAAATGGAAATCAGAAGCAAAACAGCACAGTGGCTCTGCTGCAGCTGTCAAACTGGATGTAACCCTTTGAAACTCCAGAGGAAGAGGGAAGGGTTTGATGTTTGTGATCGAGTTTTATGAGTTAATGCTGATGTGCTGCTATGTGTTACGTGAGTGTAATTAAACCTAGCCTGTATGCTTGTGTAGTTTTTTCCCATGCCCAGAAAAGGAAAATAAAAATTATCAGAAGCACAAAAGAAGGCTTCTGTGCTTACAGAGATTGAAGAGATTAGGGCAGAAGTTAGAGAATATAGAACTAAAACAAGAGAGTAGCTGAAGATTATACAGCAATGAAAGGACTGATAAAATACAAGCAGTTGAATGTATGGTGGGTTATCTCAACATAACCATTATCATGAATGCAAATCAGATAAATGTCAGTCAGCAGTTGGGTAGGCAGGCAGCAGGAAGGGAGAATTCCTTAGAATGAAAAGACTGAACACATGGTTCTTTTGGAGTGCTTAAACCACATCTGTTCATAGAAAACATTGATGGTCCTTTTTTGCTTACCTGAGGGTGTCTTCTGGTAGTTTTCTACAGTCATGAAAAGAGAGAAAAAGAGGGAGAAAAAAAAGATAGAAAGGTGGGGAGAGAAGAAAATCAAGAATGGAGGTAAGAGAGCTGTAGTATCTTACATCATTCAGATCATGAATGCCTGACAATAACTGAAATAAAACTTAGTCATTTTGCACCTGCCTCTTACTTTAGCAAGTAATATTCTAGTCCAGATCTGCTTGACTTATGTCTAGAAAGTAATATTTTCTCACTAGGAAGGGCATGCGTGGTGCTGGGGTTAGTTAGAGCAATGATCTCATCATTTACTTATCTGATCAGAGAGGCATGCTTTATTCTCAGAGTAGATTGGCCGTCTGGGAGAAAGTATCCTGCAAGCAGGTGATCTGCTTTGCCAAGTCATCCTTCTGTAGTGAAGTGTATGCTAATCGTGACGTTGAAATGCCATGTAATTAAGAACATAAAGACCCTAAGCAATTTGTCATCAGTACAGAACTCATTTTAGGAGTTAGGTATAAATAGTTGTATCCAATAATCACTGATTTTATTGCATCTGATTTAACAAATTATGGGTTATGATCTTTAATTGACTGAAAAATCTGGCACCAACTGTGAAGTTGGCTTTTAACATGTAGTAACACTAATGAAATTGTTAACTGCCTGAAAAACAGATTGCTGTATGTTCAAAAACAAAAGGAAATGTAATAGTAAATTTAGTTATTGTCTGTATTTTAAAGATCATAGTAGAGGTAAACTTGAAAAATATATTCTGTAGAAATTCCCAATATTTTGGAAATAGTGTCTTGCTCGTCTGTTTGGAAGAGATAGAGGAGGGAAATACATTCAAATAGTTTTATTTCTGTGCTATTGTATTATACTTAATCTGAAACACGAGTATGTGAACATCATAAACTAAAAGATGAGCCTAAGACAACAAGTTTTCTGGAGGGGAGAAGACATGGCATTCTAAACTGGCTTTTCCTTTATGTTGCAGTCAAACCTGATTGAATGTTTGTCCCTGCAGCCCTTTACTCTCTTATGTTTCTATTTTTACTTTTTTTTTAATATAGGGATGTAGCAATAGACACCGTGAAGACAGGAATGGGAGGAAAAGCTGGAAATAAAGGGGCAGTGAGCATTCGTTTTCAGTTCTATAGTACTAGTTTCTGCTTTATATGCAGTCACTTAACTGCTGGGCAGACTCAGGTGAAAGAAAGGAATGAAGATTATAAAGAAATCACACAGAAACTCAGCTTCCCAATGGTAAGTGTATGTGCATGTATGCTAAAAAACATTGAAATAAAGGCTGTATCTTTGCATTATGAAAGCTGGTCTCAGGCTGTCTTTGATGACAGGTCATATCAAAGAAATAATCTCAGTGCTATGGAGAATGGGCTTATAGGACAGTGGTAAAACATTTCACAAGAGACCAGATACCACCCAATATAGTACTCAATTTACAAAGGTACTACCCCTTTCAAAAAATATAGTTGCTGCAGTGCTTGAAAAGTCCTTGTGTTTGAGCAGTTTTGAAGTTTATCTTTCACAAAGGTGCAACTTAACTAACAAATCTGTAAGGCCTCATGGATAAGATCTAGGTGTCTGGCTAGAGAGCATGATATCAATAGCACTTGCTGGCACTAGTTAGTATCTAAAAGACCGTCCGTGCCACTCAGAACATCAGTGCTTTAGCTGCTCCTGCTCGGGTATGACATACCAGTTCTTGGTCACTGACACGGTACTTTCTGTTCCCTTCACTTTGTCCTCACAAATGTGTCACTCCCAAGAAAAGCTGTTTGGCTTTCCTCAGTGTGTGGCAAGTAGGCTTAGCTGCTTTAGCTGCACTATTGTATGTGTATGAATAACTGTTTCCCTAAATCGTGTCAAATCAATCATCTTAGTGTTTTATTTCACACTTTTCTCCTCAGGCCAGTAGATGACTCATGGGATTTAGTAGCAGTGCTCCTTTGCTTCCTTCAATGTTGGTTGCTTTAATTTCCACAATATTTTATTTCTCAGACCTCCCTGGAGAGGTCCTAAACCAAGGAGGGAATGGACCAGCTTGTGTATTCTGGTTTGTCAGCAAAAGATGACATTTAGGTTGCAAAGCATAAAATTTTAACTTCCTGTTGTTTGCAAGGTTTAGAGGCTTGGCACATGCAGCATATCAATAAGTTGTTTTATGTAAGAATTAACACTGACAGTCTGGACGTCCTGCGTAGAATGTCTGTTCCAAATGGCCATAAAGTTGTGCTCATGGTAGTTTTTTCCTTCTGATACCTCATTAGCTATTTTATGTCCTTTACGTTTGCAATAGCTAAATGTAGCTCTGTTTATAATGCATAGAAAGAGTGCCCTCTAGTGCTGTGACAGCCACAGCTCTGGAACGATTTCTTTACAAATCTCTGGCTATTAGAGGTTTATAGCTTAACTGGAAGAAGAAAAAAAAAAAAAACCGAAAGACTGGTTAGAGGATGGGATGTAAAATTTAGAACTGGAGTGAATTTTCACTGACGTTTTATTTCAATACATTTACCAAACTACAATATGCACATGAGATCAAATTTGGAGCTTGTTCTTACTCAGAGCCTATGTCATTGAATATGCCTTGGTAGCAGAAGCACATTTTGTGTTATATTTAGAATATGTAAATATATGTGAGTGAAATGTGTTAGGGAAACAAGTGTATGTTTTTAATATTCATGATAGCCAAGTTCTGAATATAAAGGGGTCCTGGCTTAGACATACCTTCAGGAAACAGGGGTCAGAGCCTGAAAATCTTGTTTACAAATTCAGCTCAGCTGAATGCAAAAGACAGCGAAGGAACTGTTCCATTTTAGCACAAGATGGATTTTAACAAACAGAATGTGACAAGTAGGTCCAGTATTTAGTAATTCAGAGAGACTGGGTTCTACATTTCAATGCATTTAAAATGTGTTTTCCGTAATGTAATTTAACATTAACAGTATTCTGTACCTCCAAACTAGGGGCAGAGCATGTTCTCACATGACTATGTCTTCTGGTGTGGTGATTTTAACTATCGCATTGATCTAACATATGAGGAAGTGTTTTATTTTCTCAAACGTCAAGATTGGAAGACACTTTTGGAATTTGATCAACTACAACAGCAAAAATCCAGTGGAAAGGTAAGGCAGTGTGTCTCCTTTCCTTGAATAACTGTATTTTGGTTTGGTCTAGTTGCTTGAGAGAGTAAAAAAGTTGCATTTTCAGACCCTTGTTTGTAGTACATGAATGTACTAATTTGTTTAAAACTCAGAATGTTGTTTGTTTGCAAGGGAGCAGATGCATGACAATGGAACCTACCTCATCTGTGATTTGATCGAAGAGATGGTATTTGTTTTCATAGATTTTTAAAGACTTCCATGAAGGGACTATTAATTTTGGACCAACATATAAATACGATGTTGGCTCAGAGGCTTATGATACAAGTGATAAGTGCAGAACCCCAGCTTGGACTGACAGAGTGCTTTGGTGGAGAAAGAAACTGCCTTTTGAAAAAACAGGTGCGTAAGCTCTTTCCTCCTCCTTTATCTGAAAGTTGTTTTAGATTTCATCCAGAATCCACGTAAGGGAATTTAATCTAGTGAATGGTGAGGAAGGGAGTTAGTCAGTTCTGGACATAAGGGAATTTAATCTAGTGAATGGTAAAGAAGGGAGTTAGTGAGTTCTGGGTGTCAGTTGTCTTTAGATGGGTCCTCTAGGCTTTGTCAAGTTGCAGTAGCTTTACTCTAGCAGATATTCTTTCAGCTTCACTGGGATAACTTGTAGGGCTAGAAAGAGCCTTTTCTTCATGTGAACAAAGGGCTCATGCTAGAGAATGAAAAGATGCTGAGAGTTCGCTCAGGAACTGAAAATAATCCAGCCATAGCAATCTAGAAATTATTCTGTTGTTTTTCAACAGAATCGTTAGTCCACATAAAGTTCCCATGTTATAATGGCTAGGTTGCTGCCACTGTTGTCCTCAGCAGATGTATAAGCACTTTTCTGTAATTTCTTCTGCCTTAGTAATTCTTAGGAATATTTCTGCTGGCTTCTGGAATTTGGGGAGATTTCATTAATTAGAGTTTGTAAAGTACTTTCTGATCACGAGTGGCCAGCACAGCAGAAGGGCTGTTTCCACTTGTTATTCATGAGTTACACAAACAAAATAAAAAGTATTTCTTTGTGTGTCCAGGGACAGTTTTCATAACCGTTCTTTCAGTCTATAGGTACGTCCCCTGGTGTTTACAAAATCTGAACAAAATCATATTAAAAGTGTAATTGCTGGGGAAGTAGTGTGGTTTGTGCTTGCAGATTTGCTTTTTCACATGCCTGGGAGCTACTGCTTGGAATCCAGGTCATACCATGAGTACGCTGAGGGTAAATGGTACAAAGCAAAACTAGGGCAATCAGAGAGTATGTGTCAGTGTGATACAGAGTTATATGCTCTTATTAAAGGAATGAAAAATAACATAAAATAAGGAGCTTAAACCATTGAAGGAGACGTAATCTGGGAAAGAAAAACTGTGTGAGATACAATAAGGAAGTTAGAAAAGCCCTCTTGTGCTGGCTGTTTTCAGTTTAGGAGAAGGAAAACCCTTCAGCATATTCCTTATTTTGCATAGCAAGGCTTGCCCCTGGCAGGACTTTAGTTGATGGAGTACACACAGAATGTAGGACCTATCTAGCCAAGGCAGGTTCCTGTCTTTAGAGCTTGTAGGCCTCCCACAGCTATCTCACATGGGTATATACCTGACCCCTTGTTTGTTCATCCACCTTCCCAGCCCTTCAAAGCTTTTCTAATTATTTCACTACCAGAGTTCCTCTCCTTTACTGCTGGTGGCAAGGGTTTTCTGCCTCTTGGCTCCAGTTCTTTTGCCTTTCTTCTTTTTGCTGTTACAGGCTAGAGAATTATTTGCCTTCTGAGAAGAAAGTGTAGCCCCAGTGCGAGTGTTTAGGCATGAACATGATATTCCATATTAACTCATTTTCAACTCCAGAGAAAAAAAATGGAGTTGTCTGTCAGCCTAAACAGTGACCTAGAACCTTCCTGTTATTCACAGCAGTAAAATACTCTAGCATAATGTCTAGAGCACTTTGTCATCTTCATGCATTGCAAAAGAAGTATTCAGAGGTTAGATTTGCATAGGTTTGCTTTCTCCCATATCTTGTACATTATTTCTCCAATTCCTGTGTATTCAGATTTACAGTGTGTTTTGCAGATACAGTGTCTGTTTCTATGCTCAACAATGGGGCAGGAGCCAAAATCCTGGTATGACTATGTCAACCCAGATTGTACAGGCAACTGATTGGGTGACATTCAGGTTAAACACTTTACAGGTGTCTTATTCTAGTGATCAGCTGTCTCCGTTGTACTCCCTGTCCTTTCTGTATTTTTGCCCTAGTCCCTAGCTGGTAAATATTTCAGGATACAAGAACAAAAATACCCCACCTCCTACTACTGGGGTCTGTAAAGTGCATCCTAATAGAATAGCTCCTAACTATTAGTACAGCTAGCTTTGAGTGAGTTTTAAATCATGTTTTGTGCTGCGTAGCTGGAGAGATCAATCTTCTAGACAGTGATCTGAATGCTGAAACTAAAGTCAGGCACACCTGGACACCTGGAGCCTTGATGTACTATGGGAGAGCCGAGCTGCAAGCATCTGACCACAGGTAAAGTCCTAAGCAAATAATGAAAGAAAGGGCACTAGGTAGAATGTGTTATACTGAATTATGATGCATTCATAATGTCACAATTGTTGTATTATGGTTGTGATACATACATTGTTGTAACAGGAATTACACTCTTATTCTGTGTTTATTATCCATTTGGAGGGTTTTTTCTGTGTTTATTATCCATTTGGAGGGTTTTTTTTCCCTCATGGTAGGTTTTATACCAGGGTGAAAGTATCTATGGTCTTGTGTTGATTTCTGCTGCACTGTGATGTTGACAAGGGTTGGATAAGTTGTAGCAACAGGTATAGAAAGCTGAGGGCTTTCTGTTGCTTGGTTTTGGAAAGCTCCAATAGCAAAACAAGCTGCTCTGATGGACTTCTACTCAGCTTGCCATGGGAGAGGAGGAGGCTGGGACAGTGTGGCCTGAAGAGGTGTAAGCCATGTACATGGGGCTAGGTGTGACCATTTCAGAGTAGTGGAGTGTTGGGCTTCTGGTCTTCCCTTAGAAATGGAGATGGAAGAAGGAGGGAAAAATAAAGACTAGTGCCCCTGGTTGGTCCATATCATTAACTTGTCTTTAGGGATATGAACGACCTTTGTTAAACTTGTTCACTGCTTCACTTCCCTCAAACAAATTTTATAATAAATACACCCTTAGAGCTCCCTTGCATTTGGAATAATCTTTGTCTCACCCTTTGTATGCCCTATGGAAGTGCTACAGTATTTTTCCTCATAGCAGCACTCAGTGACCCGCAGTAGCTGGCTCTGTGCTTCTCACAGTGCTTCTGCATGTAGAAACTGTTCTTTATTCCTCCAGCAATGGAAGAACGTGCCTCTTGCCATCAATTTCTCTGTGTCAAGGCTTTGACATTGCTGTCTTCCGCAAAGCACAGTGGAACTGCTGCACTCATTATAAAGGACCCTGAGGATGCAATCGGTGAAACATGACTGTTGTACATTGGTTTTCTATTTCAGCAAACTTGACTGCAGAAACTGCTTTTTAATTACAGTCAGCAGGTTTGCTTTCCCAAGGTTTGTGCTGGAAAAAGGACTTGTGACATATGGAAATGCATTATGATTCACAGTGCTTGTAGAAATACTTAACTATTTCTATATTTCTTCCCCCCCTTTTTACTATTTCTTTTGAGCTCTGCTATTGTTGCTTTCACATGTTCTGGTAATGCGTATTTCTAATCTATGGCAAGTAGGAGACAGCAATTCCACTTACTGCTCTCTGTGTACATGCAGGTGGAAATCTGAGAATGTGGATTGCATCCACTGAGATGAGACAAGCTTTACTCTTTCAGAGAGTTTTCTCAGTTTTATTTAGATCTAACACACAGAGAGGTGATTTGTAACAAAAGGCTGAAGAAGCAAGTTTGCAATGTTGGCTGCTTATAAGGTGATGGACTGACATATGTTTGCTACATAACCAAACTATACACTTAGAGTACTTTGTCCTTCTGTTTTTGGAAGAAGACGTCTTTATGTGGCCTTGTCGAAGAGAAAATAATATATTGCCTTCCTGACCTATAGATGTTTTGGAACACAGTTGTTTGATAATGAGTGAAATGTCAGGTTTGCCAGAAGTGCTGCACACAATTGTTATTTGAATTCCTTTACAGTCCTTACTGTTACATTCAGCTAATTCAGGACTGGTAAATATATTTAACAGTGCCCAAGGCATGATCTTCCACTGCAGGAAAAATGAAACAACCCACCAGACGCTGAACTTCTGGGTTGTATTGCCAACCACAGTGCTCTTTTGCAGTGAGACCTTAAGTAATTTGTTCTGCTTCTCTTTCTGTGTAGGTCATGCATAATGATCACTTGCTTCTAAGGCTAAATTAAACATTTGCAATGAGATGTAACATTGTGGAGTTAATGGTCCTAGTTGTATAGAGTTTAAACAATACACTGTTTGTCCTTCACACAACTAAGTGCTTACCTGTCCTGCTGCTTGACACTGATTTTAATTTTATATAAGCATTTCCTGTTGGGTGATATTGATCTTAATTTTAAATAAGCATTTCTCCTTTGTTTTATATAGGCCAGTGTTAGCTATTGTAGAAGTGGAAGTTCAGGAAGTTAATCAAGCTGCCCGTGAGAGTGTTTTCCAGGAAGTGTCGTC
>JANHGB010040677.1:18153-70188 GCA_026283785.1 Coracopsis vasa | reverse complement strand
TATATGTTTAAATATACAATCCTTTAAGTATTTTTTTCTTCAAGCATTCTAATGATGTTTTAAATTCCTAAAACAACTTTAATTCGTTATCACTGGTGATACCCATTGTGAAACATCATTAATGTTTCATAATGTCCTTAAGAGATTCAGTGCTAAAATACCTGTGTTTGTTGTTTCAGGCCAGACAGCTCTAAATATTGCCATTGAAAGAAGACAATATGAAATAACTCAGAGCCTTATAGAAAAAGGAGCTGATGTCAATGCTCACGCCCAGGGTATTTTCTTTAATCCCAAGCATAAACATGAAGGCTTTTATTTTGGTAAGTGGAAAAGAGATACCTCTGGAAAAGTTAGGAAAGAATATCCAAACAATTAAGACAGTGTGGAACACAGGCAAGCGTGAATCATTACTATAGCTAAATCTAGATTAGGGAGCTTGATTCTGAAGATGATATCCAAATAATGCTCCATGCAATTTAAGCTTTTCTAAAGCAAGAGCTAAATTCAATACAATCAATATGTAAATGTAGTTGCATATATTAAGATGCTTAACACAGTCACTCTTTTATATGATTTGAATGCCTGAAATAAAATATGAACGCATCTTGCATTTTATCATTTTGTAGGTGAAACTGCATTGGCATTAGCTGCATGTACCAATCAACCAGACATAATTCAACTGCTAATGGACAATACCAGGACTAATATTACTTCTCAGGATTCCAGAGGAAACAATATCCTCCATGCATTAGTTACTGTGGCAGAGGACTTTAAAACCCAGAATGACTTTGTAATCAGGATGTATGATATGATTTTGTTGAAAAGTAAAGCCAGAAATTTGGAAACAACAAGGAATAAGGAGGGTTTGACACCGCTACAATTGGCTGCAAAAACAGGGAAATTAGAGGTGGGTATTATTTCAGTCACATCTAAGAGAAATAAAGTATGAGAAAAGAGTCAAGGACAACTATGCTCAGACACTCGTGCTCTTACATGTAGTTTTCCATGCTGGTTATGCTGTATGATGTCTCTGTAGTATTTGGAGAGCTAATTTTATTCAAAATACAAGCAAATCCTTCTATTGCAATGTTGCTTCTGCTCTTCAAGGTTTCCCTCTAACAACCCCTCTCTGTACAAAGTGCATACGCTGTATAAAGAGAGTCTTGAAAATCCTCCTGTTGTCCAGAAACTCAAATTCTGGACTTATTATACAGCATTACACTTATATAGTCTTTAACTAATTTTGAGTAATTTCAGAAAACTCACTAGAACTGCTGTTAGGCTGCTGTAGAATTAGGCTTTTGTAGATCAACTGTACTGTGGTAACGAATTGACAATGGGATGATTTAGAAAGTAATTAAGTTAAAGGAAGATATAAATGTGAACACATGGAAAACTGTGCTTTCACCCTTTAGGAAAATGTGAAAATGATTTTCTGACAGAAAATCTGGAGGCATTAAAAATACTGTATTAATTTCAGAGAGGTCTGTCAACTGTAACACCACTTGCTGAATAACAGAATTAGAAGTACGTTGAATTGCACTGCTCTAGAAAATGTGCTAGTTGAAAGGTGGGGGTTCTGGCAAGTATGTGTGTGTGTGCTTTCTCCTTTCCTGTGAAGAACACGTCTGCTTACAAATGATTCTGTTAATGTTTTAGATTCTGAAATACATCCTGAGCAGAGAGATAAGAGATAAGCCTAACAGGAGCCTGTCAAGAAAATTCACAGACTGGGCTTATGGTCCTGTTCAATCTTCTCTTTATGATCTCACAGAACTAGATACCACTGCAGACAATTCAGTATTGGAAATCATAGTCTATAATACAAATATTGGTGTAAGTTACCCATTTCTAAACTGTCTTTCTATTCTCTAACAGTGTACTCATTTCAGATGTCTTAGCCTGTACATTTGACTGAATTACTGAAACAGTAATTATTGGTTCTCAGTTTTTATATAGGGAGAAAGATGAATTTTACACCTCTGTAGATTGTCAGCTGTAAGCAAATATGCTTTCAGCTCCTGAAACACATGGACTAGGTGTTTGGGGAGTTTCGGCATTTGAAGGGTTAACTTGCCTTGCATAGGAACATAAATATGGCCCAGCTGGTCAGACCAAAGGTAGTGTCTTCTTGTCACAGTGTGGCGGCCAGCAGCTGCCTAAGATACTGCCTAAGGACAGGGCAAGCAAACAAATACTTTATGAGAATACTCTATCTAAAGTTACAAACTTTATCCATCAGATATGTATTTTAGGCATTTAGGAATGTTAGGTTTTCAAAGCCAGAATTTTCCAATTGCTAAGTTCAAATACTGCCCTAAAACTTCCCTAGGAAGCAAGACCAGAAGTTCACATTACAGTTTTAGGTCAATCATTTTCCAGAGTGGGGCAGGTTATCCCAGCAGGAGTTGGAGTTGTCCCACTGTATCTTGTCAGGATAGAGTCTGACATGTATCTTTGCGCATAGATGTGTTTCTAGATCTGCAAGGACAGATACTGCTTGAAATACACAAAATACATGACTGAAATGATCTCAGTTTCCTTACAGGCAGCAAGTTTAAATCTTAACTGGTTGGTTGTTTTATTTTCCCCTACAGAACCGTCATGAAATGCTGACTTTGGAGCCTCTGAATTCACTCCTGCGAATGAAATGGAAGAAGTTTGCACGGCACATGTTCTTTATGTCATGCTGGTTTTATTTCCTATACAATGTAACTTTAACGTTGGTTTCCTACCACAGGCCTAACGAAAATGAAGTGAGTAGCTAGTATTGACAGCTACTTAATCTCACCAAATTTTACTGATTTTAAAATACAGTGGCATTTCCTGTATTTTAAAATGCTAAATAAACCAAAAGCAGATATCCAAATATCTGGCTGTAGTGAGATCAGGTTCTATCATAGCAGGTCTTTGTATCCAGGAGGAAGAAGATCAGAACAGAGGAGATAATCGCATTTTCATGTTGTGAAAGTGACCCAAAATACAAACACATAATACAAAGACAGGTAGTTAAGTTTCTAAAAGTGTGGAAAGGGTATTTTGTTTTAAGAAAGAAACTTCTGCTATTTCAGATTATACATGGTAAGGGGCTGATTCTGTACATCCACTATGGAGAAAAATCTCACTGAAAGGGAAGAAATTGTGTACCCAGAGAGCTACATACATGAGGCTTCCTGTTACTTTGCCTTCTACCTTTCAGGTTCAGAATTCAGTCATTCACTTTGGATTTCTCTTGCAGGCTCCACCTTATCCACTAGCTTTAACACGTGGTGTGGGATGGCTGCAGTTATCGGGACAGGTGATGGTTATGTTAGGAGCAATATTTTTAGCCATAAAAGAGGTAAGACTTATAGCAAAATAGGTAAAGGACTTCTTTAGGTTTATGAATATGCTATGCTGCTGATGATATTGGTGATACACTTGGAATATCCTTATCTGTAATTTAAGTCTCTGGCACAATATGTTGCTTACACAGAATGACCCTGGTTATATATTTGAATAACTGTGTTGCTCTGTGAAAAAATTATGAGGGGCTTTTCCTTTCAAACTCTCAAAACAGAGATCTGATATTTGTATAGCATTGATGTTGTCAAATTACTGGCTTTAAGGAATTAGAACTGATGAATTAGAACTTGTAATGGGGAAAAAAATCCAGAATACAATTCTTGACATATACTGTAAGTAATTAAACCCAGTAACTACCAGCTAAGTTACGCCAGAGATGACAGAAATATAAACTTTGAAGATACAGACCCATAAAAAGATTTTTAATTTGGGAAGATTTAATGTCTTTATCAGTACACTAATATTTTTTGAACACTAGCTTAAATTATTTTGAAAACTCAATTTTGAGGCCTGCTTTCTCTTACTGCTGCTTCTGTATTTTATATATCTGTCTACATAGAGTGTAGCCATCTTTCTGCTTAGGCCTTCAGACCTACAGTCAATTCTCTCTGATGCGTGGTTCCACTTTGCGTTGTAAGTCTGTCATGCACGTATTTTATACTATCTCTAAAATGCTTATCTATCTCTTGGTTGCAGAGAAAGTAGCAGATGCTCACTTCTTCTCTAGATTATCAGGTTTTAGAGAGATGTATGCAATCTCACCAGCAGCTTTTCTGAAGTACACACTAATGGTTGCATGTGTCAGTAACAGTACTGGGGGCTGATGTGTACAGACTGGATTTTTTCCCAAAGTATAGCTTCTCCTGTATCTCTTTAGAGCTGTATATACAGAAATATGTTTAAGAAACCTGGTTAATAAACCAGATATCATTTCACACTCCTTTTGACTCCTTCAGGAAGGGAAAATAGCATAAATCTGGTTCATCTGACTGATGGGAGCATCCCATCAGCTGAGCCTAGATAAAGCACAGATGATTCCGTCTCATTTCTAGCATGTGATTGTAGGATCAGTAAAAAGAGGTGGCTTAACTCTACCTTTCCTCCTCTTCCTCCAACTACACTGATACCAGTCTTGTGCTGCTGAAAGTCTGGGCTGCATCCTGTCACAGCACATCACACCTACAAGTGTCTTCCTTGTTCACAGAAAATCTGTAATGATTCTAACAATTTGTTAATCTAAAGCTTGAACTAAATGGCTTCAAAAATACTATTAAGAATTCTTAATGTCCTTGTCAGCAAAATCTGCCCTGAACAGCTATTTTGGGGAGAATAGTTCACTTAAAAGTAATCCTTAATAAATGTAATCCTGTTAATGTACTACCTGTACTCACCTTATCGTGTTGTTAAAATATAATGGTAATGTTGATAGGGGAGAATAAAATGCAGGATGAAATTAGAAATCAAGCATAAGAAGAGAAGTCGTGTTTTCATATTTTTCCATTATGTTGTTGGTTTTGTGCTAGTAATTTCCCTTTTACATACATGTGTTTGTTTTTTAACAGTTTTATACAAGCCTTGCTTGTGATCTTCTCTGTCTTTTTGTACTTGTTTTCCTACAAAGAACACCTCGTGTGTCTTGTTTTGGCAATGGCCCTGGGATGGGCTAATATGCTCTATTTCACCAGAGGTTTCCAGTCCATGGGCATTTACAGTGTTATGATTCAAAAGGCAAGTTTGTTTTCTTTTACCTATCTTGTTATGATCCTTACTTGGTATGATACAATCCCAATCCAGCCTATTTGGCAATTTAGATGTATTTTTTAGTTCATATTGAAATGTCTTATTTTCAGTTTATACACATTATTTCAGCAGAATACCCTATATAACTTCAACGGCAGAAACTAGTTTATACCTTAAAACTAATATTTTATTACATTAAATACATATGTAACTTGTGTTATTTTCAGCTAATGTAGTTCTATTTAATAGCATCATATGCTGTAATGCCAGCATTGTACAGAGTTAGTCACCCATGGACAACAGACCTGGCTCAGTCATGAGATAAAAAGAATCAGACCTAAATCTTTTCTGTGTTTCTCACTGAAGCTACAACTGCTTTGCTTAATTGAAGGCAATCTGATGCCTTATTGTGTAGGGCACCTGCATCCCTGCAGAATTAATAAGCATACAACTAGTACTCAGTTTTCATTTCTGATCAATATTTAATTTAATTTTTAGGTCATCCTGCATGATGTGATAAAATTTTTAGTTGTCTATATCGTGTTTTTGCTGGGATTTGGAGTAGGTAAATATTACTGGAGAAAAGCACTGATGCTCTGTGTGAGTAAAAGTTTCAGCATTATTATGACTAAGAACCCTATTGTCATGATGAGAGCTCATGTTGGGGTTTCTTCTGGATATTAAAAAGCCAACTTTAGAGATTTAAACTATCTAGAAACTATCTGAACAGATAAGTAGTTTGGCTCTTTTTCAATTGCCTGCAATTTCATTTGGATGTGGGCTCTTTCTGCTTCCTGGTAATCTCTCTTCTAGCTGCTGCTGTGTATGTTGCTGGGCAGCTCTAGCTCTTTATTATGCAGTACATTTTGAATTCTTTAGGATAAAATGCCATGTATACATAAAACATTATTGTGATTAAAATCTTCTCCTGCTTTCTTCTCAGCTCTTGCTGCATTGATTGAAACTTGCCAAGATGGCAATGAATGCCATACCAACAGCAGTCTGGGACCTGTTCTGATGGATCTTTTTAAGCTCACCCTAGGACTGGGTGATCTGGAGATCCAGCAAAATTCAAAGTATCCTGTACTATTTCTTCTGCTCCTTATAACTTATGTTGTGTTGACTTTTGTTCTTCTCTTGAACATGCTGATTGCATTAATGGGAGAAACAGTGGAAGATATTTCTAAAGAGAGTGAGCACATCTGGAAACTTCAGGTTTGTGAATTAGTTTGCTTAGGAAAGCATGGGTTTATGGGCTAAAATCTTTTGAGCTGTACCTATCTTAACTCTCAGAATGGGTGAAGTATTAACACGGATAATCCCATCTGTATATGTGTACAAATAATGGAAATAATGAGGGTATCATAATAACTTCAGAATTAACCACTATCTTAAAGATAATCTTATGGCTCAGATTTTCATCCTCTTACACTCACATACCTTTATGACTTTCATTCCCCTTGATACGTCACTAGGAAGGTGTGTTCCAT
Organism: Coracopsis vasa; assembly: GCA_026283785.1. NCBI lineage: Eukaryota > Metazoa > Chordata > Aves > Psittaciformes > Psittacidae > Coracopsis > Coracopsis vasa. Next base: position 63,613 of record JANHGB010040677.1, on the reverse strand, counting down.
TATCTGCCCAGAGATCACAGCATGCTCTGCTCTTCCGGCCCTTGAGTGTGAGCAAGGCATGAGTTCATTCCAATTCCTCATACCTTATCCCAGCCTGGTCTCTTATCAAGGTTAGACATCTCCGAGTCCCAGGCTGTCATCAGTAACAGTCGTAATGAGGACTGGAGTTGCTTTGTGGTGGGTGGCATCCACTACGGGTTGTATATATTCCTGTGGCAGGGTGTTGCATGAAGGTGTGTTGGCATTAAATCCTAAACACCAAGTTTAGAGTGAGATTCCTTGATTCTTCTCTGAGCATGCCTTCTGCAGTGGACCTAACTATGGATTGCCTGTTTGCACATGCCAAACAGTACGTGGCATTCCATACTATTTGGTGTTGGAATCGGTGTTGGATGGTGGAATGAAATGGTATAATGAAACATGGAGTCTGAAAACCGTCTATGCTATGAAGTCAGTCAATTCTGAATATGGTTAACCATAGTCATTAATATTTATTGTTAATAGAGAGCCAGAACTATTTTGGAATTTGAAAAATTCTTACCAAAACGTTTGAGGAAAAAATTCCAACTGGGAGAACGGTGTAAAGTGGCTGAAAATGACACCAGGGTGTGTTTAAGGTAAAGCAAAGCTAGAATACTGTGCTATCAGTTCTGCTCTGTGTGTTTCTTCAAGGTTATTCCTCCTCAAAAGCCTCTTTAAAATACTTCTACATCTCTACCAATTACCCCGGGTGTACGAAAAGCCAATTTGTTGTTCCTTTTTTCATTAGTGACTGATTGTTTTAACAAAGGCAAAGTGTTCTGGGTTGCTTCTTTTCTTTATGTAGACAATTTTTGGTTAAGAAAACAGATTTTCAACCTCCTATCTTTTTAATGTACAAGTATCGAGTCTGCTTGCAGTAAATGTCGCTGTCATCTCCTTTGAATGTTCACTTCAAAGTGACTATATTTAAATGGATTGCTAACTGATGATTACCATATTAAAGAATGTATTACTATGCTGGTTTATGAAAAATACTTAAATATTTAAGGTGAGTTTGAAGACTGTGCTTATAATGTGTGAAATTACAAAGCAGTCTTAGTAGCATTCTCATCTTTATATAGTACATAGCATTGCAAAAGTCATTCAGCCTTTTAGTACTAGCAAAGCCAGTGTGGATGGTCAAGAACAACAATCCCAAGAAGGAATAAAGAAATAAAGGGGAAGTGCATCTATGTAGCTGGGTGATAATGCATGCTAATAACACAACTTATATACAATATAAACAGGATAAATGAAGTGAAATGGACCGAGTGGAAAACCCATGTTTCGTTTATTAATGAAGATCCAGGGCCAACAGGTATTGAAGAATCTTATAACACCATATTTGTGAAATTGTGTCTTTGGTTTTTGGTTGCTTTTTTTGTTTTTTTTCCTTAGAAATGCTTTAGTATGATTTTATACCTTTAAAAATAGAAGGTCTCAGAATCTAGATATTCAAACACACTTTATTGCTAGGAAAAGTCACAGCTAACATGGTTATGAGTATTAAATTATTGTTACATATTTGAAGAAGGGGTTATTTACGAACACATTATCTACATGTTGGTGCCAAAACATGATGGTTTCACCCTTTCTTTCTTATTCTCCAAACAGTTGTGCTTGATCTTTTACATTCTGTTCTGGCATTTGAATGGAATAAGCTCAGAGAACTTTTTGAGAGAGAGGAAATACTACTTTGAAAAGGTTGTCATAAAGTATATTTAGTCCTTTAAATAGTTACACATAGCACTGCAAAATTTGGCAGGATTTCTACTTTACAATGCTATAGTCTGCTGGTTTAACCCTAGAACATTCATGTTTATGTTTTGTGATACATATTGAATGACAAATAGTGAGTGTTGACCAGGAAATTCAAGATACCCATCTGCTGACAGTGTTGGAAGTGTAATAGAGAAATGAGCTGACTTCGAGGTGTCAGATGTCCTTCTGGCAGCAGGCACCAGGATCTGGGGGACTCGTTCTGAAGGCTCTTCTTGAGTCAATTAGCATTTATATTGCTTAGTAGCATGAGCTCAGTAGTAATGAAAAGGGCAGACAGAAAGCCTTCTGTAGAAGATATGGTAGTAAACTGATGACTTGCTGTTTAAATAAATGCATGGTTTCTAACAAAAAAAATAGATGTGCAAAACTTTGACCTTGCAGATACAGTTTCTACCATATCCTGGTTTGTTTACAATGCATTTTTTTGCAGATCCAAGCAAAAGTCAAGATAATTCAAGAACTAATAGCAAAACCACCCTGAATGCATTTGAAGAAGTGGATGATTTGCCTGAAACGTCTGTTTAGTTGTGCTGTGTTTGATATGTGGTCATTTGGAAAGTTAAAAGCATCAGCAGTGGATGCTGAAAGCTTTGTTGATATTTTGGACAGCTGTAGCCAGCTGGAACACAGACTTTTAGAGACATGGTCTGATGACCCTAACGCATTTAATCAGGGCAGCTAAGCTAAACTCAAATATAGTATTTCACTGGTTCACTTTTGAGCCTCTTGGAAACATTGCTGTCCAAGTTTGCGTGACACTACTCAAACTTGGCTCTAGATGTTTACTGGGGTAAAAAAGGTCAAATGTGAGATATTTCTTCCTTTTGTGGAAAATTAAGATCCTCGTGATCCCAATCCGCTACATTTTGGAATCTCTAGCTCATGAGAAACATCTTGTACACTAAGAGAAAAAAATCTAAGTTCTTGTTGTGGAGCAAAGAAAGGCATTTCAATTCTGAACTCTACTAAATGAAGTCTGTGATTTTGGAATAATGACGTTCTGGAGACATTTGAAGCTTTTGTATTGACTGTCAGTGTTATTGGAGGCTTGATCCCACAGGCTGGAGGAAGGCCTCTTCAGGTCTCATTAGCTTTGCCTGATCTGTTTCCATGTGTATAATTCCTAGGGTATAATGTGGTGTTCACTGCTTTTTATAACCATGTATATACGCCTTCCCATAAAATAATGGGGCAGAAATGGAATTCATGATGGTGAATATTTCTGAGTTTGTTCAGTCACAACTTTTCCTACTTGGCTTTTCCATGGTGTTGCATCTTGCTGCATAAAATAAGTTATCATATTGGAAGTTCTTCTGGCTTAAAAGCAAATCAATTTCTTATTTTCCTGAAGTTGCTCAATACAGAAGTCAGTATTTCCCCAAAAGTGAGCAAAATAAGTTAAATGTAATTGCAGACTTCTAAAGTTCTGGGGTTTGGTTATTTTTTTATTCAGAGGACTGTAATGCATTTCTGTAAGAGTTTTTATTTCACTACCTGTCATGACCTAGTTTAGTTTTTAGTTTTCTAATTTATGTATGTATATATAAAACATTTGTTCAATTTACTTTTAAATTTCAATTAATATATTGTGTCTTCAGTGTCATGGGCTTTCATCGTATCTGCTCTTTTGGTGCCTGTTTTAAAGGTGCTAGTTAGGTAAGACTCAGGTGAATTCAGTTGATGTTTGGGTGATAATAAGAATTGCATTGGATTCTTACAGCTAAGCCTGTGTGCAAAATGACCCAAAAGACTTTCTTAACACAGAAGAGAACATAAGGGAACTCTCCAGCAGAAAGGATAGTAAAAAGCTCTTTGCAGGGATGGTGAACGTGGGTTCTTGCTACACAACTGGTCGTCTAAAGATGCCACATCCTGTGTTTCCTACCACGTATGGCCTGGATGGATGAGACCAGATTGAAATCTTCAATTACATTCTTACAGGGCATAGGAATTTGAGAGGTAGGACATTGATGTACATCAATAGACCAATATAATATCTGAGCATTGTCTGGCCTTCTCAGTAGGGTATGAGAAGACAAATTCCTGTGGTCTTGGAATCTTTCATTTTTGCTGGTTAATTTTGCATTGGAACTGCCAACAAAGAGTATCAATTCCCTTATGACTGTGCAGTTCCATTTGGATTCTTTTGAGTGCCAGTTTTTGTACCAAAAAAAATACCTCTTCACATATACTCAGGAACCAGAATAAACTAGCCTGTGCTGTGCTCCACATTGCTACTGCACTGTACTGAAGTCACACCAAAGGTGTAGCCATAAAACACGGATGACACAAAAGAAATCACTGTGCTGTGCCAATGACCAGGTACAAAACTGCATGATAAAACTGAGGAAGAAGCTGGGGGGTTATCTGAAAGTTCTTTGCTGAGGAAAAACCCCTTTTTGTGGCCACAGAGCCCTGCCAGGTCCCACACACAGTCTATCTCCAGGCTCTTATCAAGAACCCTGTGAATAATGACTAAAGCAGATAATTCTGTACTTTTTATACAATGTTTATTTAAATTAAACTTGTAATTCAAAAATCATTGTCCCGTGTTTCTGTTTTATTGCCACAGGACTTACACAAAGCAAGGAAAAAATACTTTAAATTTAGTAGTAAGGAAGATACAATTTGGGGGTCATCTAGACAATGAATCTTTCAGTAAAGAGTCAATTACTGTATCATTATGCAAAGTTCTTGATGTTTTCTCTAGCCTCAGTTATGTTAAAAACAACTTTAGGAAAGTAATTCTTCCTCTCTTTTTCAGCTACTATGACAGGCTTTCTCTCTACAACTCTAGATCAAATCAATCTCAAAACTCTGAGAAGTCTCCCCATATGGAATTCTTCCCAATTTCCATTCTGAAATACTCAGGTATGATGTGTGCATTGCTCTTCATTAAAACCTGAGTAATCACATAATCTTGCCACCTTCACTGAAAACTTTGGGGTTACAAGAGTTGATTAAAATCTGATTTGGCAAATGCTATCAGCAGTAGGTGCATTCAGCTGGAAAGTTACAAATCTGTAAAACATCTTTTCTCCACTGCAATAGAAATGTTCTTCAAAAGTTTCATGGGATAAGCACGTCTTTTTCCTGAATTTAAATATTGTTCCAGTATGTTTGCAGCTGGTAGATACCTCCTAAATTAAAACCTTTTTGTCTTTAACGTTAAATCAGAAGCAGCTTGAATTAATAATACTTAAAAATTAAAAAGCTTTAAATGTCATCTAAATGTATGCTTTTCAGAAATCTGATGGTTTTAGCTTATTTTTATCTTTGTAAGTATAAAAAGAAAAAACAAACCCTAAGGCTTCAACTTCAGTACGGCAGGGGTTAGTCCCACATATAGATAACAGAAAAGAATTTTGATATACATCCACTCACTGTGTTCCTCTCTCCCTGGCTTTTCCTGTCTCATATTTTGTATGTTTATCTAAGGAATTCGTTTCAAGGTTCACCCCATTTTAAAACCTTGGGTCATTGGAGGTTTCAGGTTATAATGCAGAAATGCTGTAAATTTCTTTTATATAACACAGTTCTGTGGATCAGCATCTTTCTATATGATGCTGGATGTAAGTTCTATAGCCATGAACCAGTATGTGGTACTGTGTGAACTAATAAATGTCATAAAAATATTTATTCTTTGCATCTCTAGTGATCTATTAGACCAAGTGACCAGTAGTCATAATTAGCATTATGGCAGTATGTTTCATCTGAAAAGTGCTCAGTAATGTTAATTAAATTATGATTAAAAATTAGATTCTGCATTTATTAGTCCACCAATGACTACTGATCGACACTGGATTTCAGAGAGGAAATCCACTTTTTGCATGGAAAATCCATGACGAGCTTTTAAGAAGTGCTCTGGTCTAAGGCTGAGGATCTGATGTGTTTTGCAGTGAGTTTAATTTTTACTGTTTTTACAAAAGCTTGTTTCTTTTCGTAATAAGCAGCTTCATTAATAAATGTTGGATAGACCGTACAGTTCTCTTTATATGCAATTACTTGTCCATCAAGAGTCAAGAATAGAGGATCACCGTTGTTCAGTGGCTGCCAGTCTTGATCCTTAGAGAAAGAAAATAAATAGGATATATTTACCTTCAAATTTTCATGTAGTTCATGTGATTTCTGAGTTTATGCTCACTAATTATATTCTCTGCAGTTTATGGCAAAAGCATTTAAAAATTCCTCTTAATCTTCAATATGTAATTTCAGGAATCTGTCCCTATTTTCAGGTTTGTATAGAATTCAGTGGTAAAGGTGAATTAAAAGGAAACTGCAGATGCTCACAATTGGTATCAAACAGATTCTCATTTTAGAATTAAAGATTAGATTTATATTTCAGAATTTAAGCTATCCTACTGCCTTTTTCTTTTCAGTTTTAGGTTCAAAAGTGACTTTAGTCTCAGTGATTCCCAGGGTATGACCTTACCGATAGAACTTACTATAGGGAAGGTTTTTTCAATAAACCCATTGTCAATATTGTCACTTTAAATATTTACTATTGAAATATACTACAGTGTAGCAGAAGCAACACAGGAATACTTATAAAACATCACAAATGGAAACTATTTTAGAATTTACCTGAAGTTTAGGGTGAATAATAGCAATAACTTCATCATTCTTATTCCTGGGATAATCTACTTTCTCCATTATTTTAAAAACCTCGATTGTACATGGTGGAAATTCCTTTCCTAGAAAGAATGAATGTAATTTAATGTCAAAAATTAACAACTGCTTGTTAAAAAGAACAAAGCATTATTTATTCTCTTTAGAATGGCTCAGATAATGAGGTTGTATGTCAGAGTTTACACCACTGATTAGCTCTTATCATAAAAATGTCCAGCTGCAGACTTTTTGTCCCCTCAAAGTCAAGTTGCAGAAAGATGGTCCAGTCATGTGCTGTAGCATATGAAGCCCAGATCTAAATTTGCTACTGAAATGTGATTTTTCACTTTATTCTTAAAAAGATATATTTGTAGATGAAGCAATGAAAGGCCTGTGTTTGGTAGGGCTGTACAACACAGGATGGTATCAGTGGTATTTAATCTTTACCGTTCCAGCACAATAATGGAGATTCTAACACACACAATTATATTCATTTCCTTCTACTTCCAAAAAAAGCCCACTGACAAAATGGACTCTAAAAGAATTTTAAACACCTATTTTTGTCAGCATTTTAGATGGTACACAGGTAGAACAAAATCTTACAGAATTTATTGACTTTAATTTTAGATAACATTGCACAGAAGATGTGTAAATTAAACTCCTCTTTCTTAGTATTAATTTCTCTATGTTCTCCATGACCATACTGTACAAATAGCTGGTATTTCAGATTCTCAAAGCATCTGTAAGATTAAGATCAAGTAAACTTACTGAATCTTTAGAAAAAGGAAATAGCCTTAAAGCTACCCAGAGGAGCTATACAGGAATTCTGACTTTCTGAGGCCACACAGATGGTCTAGAGAACAATCCTTCCCCCCTTTTACCTGTTTAAAATACTGTAGCCTACCCTATTTTTTAAAAAATACCATCTTGCAATAGTGTACTGATATAATACAGAGCCTGTATTTTCTTGTTACTTACTCTACCTTCATTAAAAAGTTGCACAAAATCAAGGCCATGTTTTACAATCTTCCTCATTTTGTCCAAAATATCAGCTCTAACAACACCTTGTGGCTGGGGACCCACCTCCACACCTGTTTGCAGAGGAAGGAGATTATTAATATAGCCATAATACATCACATGCTTAGATAACACAGCATAAACAGACATCTGATTGGGTCTGTGGCTTATGTTTAAGAGGAATTGTAAAGTACAGTTACAAGATTTTTAAGGTAAGCAGAAAATATGGCTCACAGACAGTTTAAAGAACCATATGTACATTTTGGAGTGTAGTACTAGGGTCAGAGAAAGGGTCACTACATATATTTGTTTCTCTTATCCTTTTCCTCATCCTAGCTTTCCATGCTGCATTTTAGAGAACTCATTGTTTAACATGAAAAGCAAGCTAATGATTTTCTTTCTATGGTTATGATTCCATAAATGAAAAAGTTAACCATTTCCATGCAGAACTTCATTTCTGCCTGCCTTTATCATATCTTGTCTTTTCCTCTTCTCAACTAACAACCAGAGTTTCAGCCAAGGCTTATTTAGAGGACATAAACATTTCTTTTCTGAAGCTTCTCCCTTATCCTCATATGTCGTACGTATTTTTGGCAAACAGTGAGTTAACTGAGTTTAAGCATTTCCGTCTGGCTTCTGTATTTTGTAAGCCAAGTATAAATCAGAACTCTTCAAGAGAAGAGATAATCAGAGCCATTTGACTTGGTAAATATATTGTCAAACAAATACCTACTGGTGATCAGAGGGCTCTGTGTAATGAAATGAACACAACTGGAAACAGGCATATTTTAAGATACTTTATGGTGGGTTAAAATAGTCTTTATTTTTCATATTTACCAACAGGATGTTTTGCTACAGATCGAGTTGTTGCGTATTTCAAGCTAGGATGTTCAATCAGCAAAACAGGACAGCGTTCTGGAGCCAAAGCGTTCTGTGGAGATTGTTTAAAAATGTCTTTGTTATGCAAATATTTTAAAATGTTGTGCCACAAAAGATTACTGATGCAGAAGTGATTTACACAATGTCTTCAATATGTTGCCTTTATTTCATGGCCCTCAAAGAAGTAGGACATCTTTAGAAAATGTACAAAGCTGTATTTGTTTCTCTCCTTTCCACTAACTCCTGCCAGCCATGCTCCACTGAACTTTGCTGTCTCTTAATATAACTGAATACAGTTCTAGTCTTAAATTGCTAACAGGAAGGAAACTACCCATCAGTGTTCCAAAACTTAGAATACTGCAAAGCAGATTTCAAGTAGTTTTGTGTTAGACCTAGATTTTCTCTTACAGGGATGTGGATTGTGAATTAAGCCTTATCGCAACCTTTTTTTGATATAGAAACTTATTTCAGGCCTCTTTCCTGATCACTGCCTACCATTGCTCTTTGTATAACTTTAGTCATAAGCTTTCTATATCTTCAAATATTTTATAAACATTTAAATGGGATACATATAATAAGAAAAAAATCAAATGTGAAAATAACTTGTTTCTAAGGAAAAGAAAAAAAAGCCTAACCTTGATCTCATAAGTCACTGTTGAGGTCAATCAGATTACGCTTAAGGCAGCACTTCGCAAACCTCCCTCTACCAATACTTATCAGCTTCAGGAACCACAGAATCAAACAGCTTCTAAAGACATATTGCTATTACTATAACTACTGATGAAAGGAACATTTGTTGTTACCTATTTCTATTATTTTTTACGTGTCTTTATTTCATAAAATTAATGTTTAGCTATTTAGCATGTGTGACCAAAATTTATCCAAGTTCCTGACAGATCAGTGTGAAAGCAGATTAAATTACATTCATTTTCATAGGTCTTACCTCTCTTCCTATCATTTTTACTATCACTCATCTTAATACATGAAGATTATGAGTTCAAATCTTTATTACCTGACATTATAATCAAAATATTAATTATCTCTGATTAAAAGATCAGCCTATGAGTGATTAAATATTTTAAAGTTTTGCAGAATAAAAAGTAGTATATTTAAAGAAACTACAAAATAATATATAGTAATACAACATTACAACTAATAATCTATTTTTATAGTTCATTTAAATTCATTTTACCTTGATATAATGCAACATTTGAATTGTAAAGTCATCCCTGGAGTTTTCAAGAATAAGGGTACCACCCATGTTAGAAGTGGTGTTGTGAAGGTCAAAAATAAGGTCATACGCATCATCACTACCTTTGGGACCAAATACATGATTGATTTCCTGAGCCCTTCTCACTTCATATGGAATATCTTCCACCACTGGCCTGCTGTTAATATCAGTACAAAGAAATTAGTAAACTCATTCCATGGCTTTACAGTCAACAACATATGTATACCCTTTTCTTTAATTCCATTAACTGACTGGAGTTGAAATCACCTATTTTGTTAGCAAACTGTTAAAACTTTGTGCTTGAAAAAAGCAAGTATGATTGTTAAACAGGTCTTCCTATTCTGTACCTTGTGCAGAAAGATAATAAGATTTTTTTATCTGATTTTAGCTGGAGCCTATATTCTCACTTATTTACACTAAAAAATTTCCACTTATGCATCAAACTAACTCAAAATTTATCAACAACTTAAATCACTTCCAAGACTGGATTCAGCTCCTACTGCAGATGGTATTCTGATATCAGTCCCTGCCCTTTTACCTTGGACATCACTCACAGAGTCTTTTGTAATTTCATTTCTTGTCTTCTCATATTCTGATCAGACTTTTACAGTGTATTGTTTTGAGCCCTCTTGACCCTCAAAGGTCATAGAAGATTTTGCCACCTCAAATCTATTCCTCTAGTTTTAATACTTGTAATCTCAGCTGGTTATGTCTGCACTACACTTTAAGAACATGGTCTTTGCCTAAGGAAAGGTCTGGGATCTGCTTCCTGTCTGTATAAGGGCTCTAGAGGAAACTGATGTATGACACAAATTTTTTACATAAGCCACTCAAGCTCCTTTTTGTATTTTTATGATTCTGTATATCACATAATCTACCTTATATTCTTTAGTTCTGTCTTTGAAATTCAAGGTTTCTTCATTGAAGACTGTTAAATTATTACTTCTTATCAGACTCAATAGGACTTCCACCATTGCTATCAGTAGTATCAGGATTTCACTCTCCTTTTTCTTATTTTGTAAAATCATTAGCAATCTTGAAGGGTCTACACTTAAAGGGGTCAGGTGAATAGTGTTGCAGTAGGACTGGGCAGCTTAATATGATTTAATGAGGACAACCTGCAGATGTCTTAATCTGCTGTTTTTTCAAGTGTTCTATGTTCAAAGCAGCTGAAAACAAACAAGCCCATTTTTTATATAAATAGGTTTGTCCTAAGTAAGCAATTAAAAGAATGACCTCAACTCTTACATGTTAAAAAGTCTGTTTATCTTCTATATAGTAACAACAAAACTCTAAGATGAAAAGCTACATGAAAAGACATGCAGGGTAAGAATAACCATGCTTACAAAGTAAGTGATACATGTTTTTTTCAGTAATATTCACCTTTAGCATTAAGACCTTTCTGAAATGGGATTACCTGTTTAACATGTAACTATACCAAGCATAAGGATTTTTATACAGCAAAGTACACCTATGGAATAGAGGTCTCAAAAGCTGAGAAACATAAAATCCCATTATAAATGTAAAATCAATCACTATCTTACATAATTATAGATTTAATTTCTTCTAAAATAATGAGTTGGTTAAATTATTGAGACTTTTTGGTTATCATTTTGACATACAAGATATAATTTCTAACTTAGTTAATTTCAAGTTTTTATCTTTCACTGTATATAACTGAAATTAAACACACTTCCCCAATTTGTATGCCATTTTTTTAGATACTCAGATGTCTAATAACTTTAACTTGCTTTTATCTGTTTTCTGAATACAATTATACTTGCAGAAAAATGAGCTCCAAAGCTGAATTGTACAAGAAGATGTGAGAAATAATGACTTTGCAACTCAGAACAGCAATACTTAAGTTTACACAAATACAACTAATCCAACACTAATTTAAAATGCTGTGTTTAAGACTGTATGTGGGTTTAGACTCATTCTACTAGCAAGAGGTTTAAAATGAATCTGTTAACGCTCACGCAATTTGTTCTTGTTGGGTTAAAGGTCAGTAATTTCAGTTATGTGACTGCACAGTTAAAATAGTAGTGGAACTTGTGTTAAGATTTTAATCTGGAAAGGAAGCTCCTTACAGTTTTAAAGAACAGAAAAGTAAAACAACAGAAAGGACAACTATTCTTACCCAAGATTATCAGAGTCAAAAACACGGTTCAGATCACAGTCAATGTATCTAGTACACTTCTTCACAGCTCTTGGGTTGGTAAGAAATGGTTTCACTTCCATTCCTGTTCTTTGAATCTCAGCTCCATTCTCTTGCCAGTGCTTGACCAAAAACACCCCTGATAACTCATTGCCATGAGTTCCCCCGAAGATAGCCACCCGTCTTACCGGAGGTTTACAAACAACAGAAGAGGAAGTCATGCTTTTCAGCAGCTCTAAGAAGTGCTGAAAGCAAAACAGAAAATAAAGTAAAACTTTTGTCTCAAAAGAAAAAAACCCAACGCAACCCCACACCTTTTTTAATAGTGAATTCTTTAAGCCTGGTTAGGTCAATGTGAATGAAAGTGAATTAACATTTCCCCAAGAGTTTTTGACTCCCGTTGCGAGGCGGGGAGTTGCTAACCCAGCACTCCTCCCTCTCCAGGAGCCCTCCCCTTCATTTACCATATTTAGTTAATGGTACTGTTACACAGTTCAAAAGTTAACTTCTCCTGGCAATCTCTATTAATATATGATATATAGGTAAACCTTGTATGAATGACAGTATGAAAAGACTTTTTTAATGTAAACTTTAATCATGCACTTAAATATCTCTGACACTTTTGCATTGCAAACTAGGTGTAACAAGTATACTCATGTATGTTTGAAGTTACATAAAACATTACAGCATACGAGGGCAGAATTATTTAAAGAGCAAAACCAGTAAAATGAGAATCATATCTTGGCTCTAGATCAGCACTTAATGCTGAAACATCAAGTACTTTCATCTAAAAAAACAAGAGCAGCTGAGTTCCTCAAAGCATGTTGTTGCTTGTATAACCTTTTTTGTTTTATAATATCTGAAGAACAGCGATTAGAGGGAACACTAGCTGAAATTAAAGTGCAATTTATCCACAACTGACTGCCCTAATATTCCTGGCTCTAGTTCTATCTCGGAATCTGCTAACACAGACCTTTAACACATTGAAACAACTTTGCCAGTGACAACTCTTCTAACTTCTGCAAACTCTTATGAAAAAGGAAACAGATACAGACCACAATGGGACAATAGTCATGTCACCCCCCCAAAAAACCCCTGAGTCAACAACTGGACTTCTTCCACTTCTAAAAGCATTCAGACAGGTTTCTGAAACTCAAGCCAAAGAGCAGCCATAACTTCCATTGTGAGGATCAAAACATTCAGAATAAAAGGGCTTAATAACAGAAAATAAGCATTTTGCTGCTGTGACAGAAGTATTTGCAACTAGCATCTGGAACATGATACAAATACAAAAAATGCCACTTTGCAAGGGAAGGAAAAATGTTTATTGAACAATTCCTTTTTATTAAGATTATACTCCAGTGACAGAGATAGTATTTGGCTAGTGCCTGGGAGAGGCTTTCTAATGCAGGCTGATAGACTGTAGGTCTAAGAACAGAAAGCTAAACACGGGACTGACCTAGACAAGTTCTGCCAGGAATATTATCTCCTACAGAAGTTGCTCTCTATGTTTCAGCTTATGCACACAGATTTGCTGAACCTTACAGCAAGTTTACAGCGAGTTCATACAAAGAGGCTGTTTACTTAGACACTCAACTGTGTTATTCCTGTACTTAGAAGCTGTCAGGTACTTAATTTTAGTAAGTAATCTATTAAACAAAGCAGTAAAGTTGTATTTTACAGCACTGGACAGTCTGTTCTGTCCTTTGACCTCGGTCTCTTTAGCGGTGGTGCCAAAATGGCTATTTACACGCTGCCTGAAAAAATGACTCACGCTCTGAATCTTGGTTTGCAGAGTTTAAACACCACAGCAGTTTGAAGAGCAAACGGCAAAACACAAACACGCAGTGCTGGTACGTGTAGCTTATCTTTCATTGCCTGTGGTATTGTAGCGGCACAAAACACTGAGTGAAATGCAGAGATTGCCTTGTGCACTTACCTCATTGAACATGCAAGAAGTTTGTCTCCTAAGAAGAGCTTTCCTAGGACAGATACAGCGCATTTCCGAACATGAGTTTAGGAACTAAAGCCATGGAGGCTTCTTTTATGCCCTTAGAGCACATTAACTTCTAAACAGCTTTTAACTCCTGGTCTCCCAGGACATTCCAAGCACCCACAAATCTGTGGCATAAATGCAGACACTTGAAAAGTTTCACTGTTCTGAATTAACCACTGGGACCAATCCCTTATTCCTGTGCTTTGCCAATACACTTTGACAGATTATGTAAGACCGTATTTAATTTATTAACAATTCAGGCTGTTTTTCTGTACTAGATACAAGTAGTGCATCTGAGAGCTTACAATGTGTGCCACGAGCTGCGAAACAAATGCAATAATAAAACATATATGAAGTCTGGCTATCAAAGTCACTTGACAAAGGTGTATTTAGGAGGTGTAACGTGGCTCTCCAAAGCTGCCTGAGACTGAAATAGAAATGATGGGCTCTAATCCTGCTGAGCTCTGAGATTTTACACAGGAACCCGTCAGAACTCACTGTTGAAAACAGTAACTTTTGAAACAGTAACGGTTGAAAACCAGCCATGAGTAAAACCCAGAACAGGGAGTAATGCAGGGAGCTTTATCCATATCCTTGCTTGTCTTCACACACTTGTGGGTATTCAGCTCCTGCCCCGGGATCTCCATTTGGCACCACCTGGGCCAGTTCCACGGGCACGGAGATAATTAAACCCCACAGAGGACCCATTTAACCGCTCCTGCCGCTCCCCTATCTGCCCTCTCCCAGCTTGGGGCCGGGCGGCCTCCCGCGGCCAATAGCGCCGGCACCAACACGGAGGAGCTCGGTCTGTCAGCGCCTTCCCGCCCTTTTCTCCCTCAGGCGCGAGGACGTGATTGTCTCGTCCGTTATTTTTGGCGGGCTTCACCTCAGGCGCATCCTTCGGGCTGCAGCGGGGGCTTCAGACTCCTTTACCCTGGGGGTACTGTGGATGCTCACCCTGGTGTCTCCTGCTCTCCATCCTGAGGTTAACTCTTTTCTATAGCTTTAGCTGTGGGTTGTGGTTGCTGCTCTTGAAGAGAGGACAGAAAACAAAGTGATGCAGTCTAAAATCCTGTGCAGCACCAGGTCTGGCTTCATAAGCTGAAAGGTCAGGTTTATGGGGCTTTGTTTTACGAGCGCGTCACTTGCTGGTGGCCATGAGGCTGCATAGTGCTAGCAGTATAGTTTAAATCAAATAGTTAACTAAAAGCTGCTCTGATGTTGTCACACATGCAATTGACATAAGTCAATTACAAATACAGTGCATTTCCAAACCCTAACAGGAAAAGAAGTGTAAATTGCTCCATTAGTCTAGCTGCAGCAGATAATTGTGCTTCATTCTTATCAACATCTTTAACAGCTGCATATGATTATCTGCCAGATCAGAATAAATGTAGAGATGATGTCTTATTTATACACACAAGTATGAGGTGTTATTCGTATGATGCTAGAGGCAATATGAACCAGTAACTAACTTTGATAGAATAGCAACTAATGCTACCCAAGAGCCTGTGTAGTGTCCTTCATGTGCACAGTAATACGTAGACATTACTATAGAAATAGATTAATCAGAAAACAAATACTTCAAACTACCTCTGGTTTTTGACTTGTGAAGTATTTTATATGTAACAAAATTGGCTCAAGGTTTTAGGTCTGTACCATAAAGTACAGAAAAGAAGTTTATTTATTGAAGTGTGACACTAATTTTTCACAGAATAGTTAAATCAGCTTTTATTCCATATACCAAAGCCATATACCTTGCCATCACACTTTGCAGCAAAGTATTAAGTATGCATTTTCTAATAGTGTTCTCTTTTCAGGAGTTAAAAAGCATTCCTTGTATTTGAATGGATATGTACATCTAAATTCAGAAGCGAATTCAGTATTTTTACAGCATTTAAAGGAAAGAACGCAACTTTGACTTCAGAAATGTAATCATTTGGGCCCTTAGTCTGTGAAAAGCAA
This sequence comes from Coracopsis vasa, assembly GCA_026283785.1. Lineage (NCBI taxonomy): Eukaryota > Metazoa > Chordata > Aves > Psittaciformes > Psittacidae > Coracopsis > Coracopsis vasa. The sequence continues at coordinate 47,956 of JANHGB010040677.1, read as the reverse complement.
TTGCATCTTATTTGTGTACCCCTGGATCTTCTAAATCCAGCACAACTGGGTATACAGAGAGTTAAGAGAAACTGACATCAAACCATGTAAAATCTGGATATTACAACATGAATTAGTTTACTTTGCTTCTCTAACTTCCATACAGCAAATTTGGAGTAATCAGTACACTGTTGCCTGTTAAGACAGAGAAAAGAAATGAAAAGGAGTCTAGCTGACCCTCCAACTCGCAGCACAGCAGGTACCAAGCATTCTTTTGTGCTTTACCATTCATGCCTCATTAGGCTTATATATATATACACACATATATATGTATGTTACACACACATGCAATATTCATCGAGGCTATACAGTATTCAGCCCTAAAGCCCCGCTTCCCAACTGGGCTTGCATTGCTTATCTGTTTTATTGCAGCACAGGGCAAGATGTTGAATGTGGGGTCAGGGCACTGGTCAGAGGGAAATGTTTCGTTCATGGGATTATCTGCAGGACAGAGGGTTGGGAATATAAATTCTGTGAGGCAGTGGCTGGTCTGTTATGTGTTTATGAAATTAATTCCTATAGGGGATTTAAAATAAGTAATTTTATTTACATATTTTATGTGTAGATTGTGTCTCCTTTTGCTATTGGTATCGTATTATTTGAATTTTAATTTTAGGTTATCTGCCTGTACCTCTGTTCAATCAGAAAAAACGAAATAGGCAGCCACTGACTTCAAATCCAGTTAAAAATGAGCCAGGAACCAGTTCTGGGACTCGTACTTACGACTTTTCTCCCACATCATTTGGTAAATAAGATACCTTCTTTTTCTTTTTTAATTGGCTGTACATCCAAATAGAGCTTAACTTTATGATTGTATTTTATTAAATTAGACATTGTCTTTATCAAGAACTATATGCATCCATTATGTTTATCTCTGAAAAGTTCATTATGTAAAAAATGTCCTCCAGGAAATTTCTTTCTCCTCTATACAATTGAGCTTTTTATACTTTGTGCCTAGAGGGAGTTTGACTCTTTGTCTGTTAGAGAATGAAGTAGCACTGGCATTTAAATAGAGTCTCTTGAAACTCTGACCTTTTGTTTTCAGTTGATTTCAATCAACATTCAAGTCCTGTGTTACAAGAAGAAACATTTATAAGATGTCTTTCTTGTAATTCACAAGAGAACTTGTTCTTCAAATTGTGATTGTGAAGAATGATGCAGAATTCTGCCTTTAGTACTTTGATTATGGTTTGTATATAATAAAATAAACAAGTTTATTTATAATATTATAATAAAGTAGGAGTCTGTGTTGATAAGTCTAATGTCTGTAACTTAACCATTGTCTGGAGAAGCAACCTACTTGTTAGAAGTTGCCTTATAATTCAGATCAAAGGATCACATTCCCTCACACTTTTTTTTCCCCTTCCCCTTCCTTTGTGAGACAATTTATGGAACATTAAGCAGATGAAGAGTAGGAGCCCTAAGTAGACATGTTACCTTTCCAATATTTTCAGTTTGTATCCGTATTCAGTCCTTTGCCTTTTCATAATTAGGCTGGGGATCTGCAAACCAAGAGGTGGCTGAATTACAGAAAGCAGCAAACAGTGGGTATGTAAAAGCATGTTATTTGTTGTGTGTTAATTTTTATTTGGATACTAATTGTTTCAAAAACTATCATCCATGTGTCTCTTACAATAAAGCTGCTACTGTGTCACTGATACTTTAAACTTATCTTTGAAAGCCAAACAGAACATGCGATGGCTCCTTCCCTTATGAAACCACCAAATGCGTCAAAGTCTTATTTAGCAAATGCTGGAAAAAACTTGTATGCCTGCAGGTTGGTGGCATCTTGAATTTTTATTCTCCTTCCTTAACAAAAATTCTCTCATGTGAAAATATATCTTGGATTTTTCCACGTTATTGTAGCATTCAGAGACCCTTTCAATTCTCAGGTCATCACTGTAGTCCTAAATAATTACATTGTGCTTACAAGCGAAAACCCACAGCAATCCAGTATCTTTCCAGTGTACCTAATGAGGTCTATTAATTGAACCTAATATCTAGCCTTGTTTTCAGGCCTAAAATTCAGTCTTACCGTAAAAGTTGATTGAATTTTACTGGTCTTAGATGTATTTTTTTTTTTTTTTGAGATTCCCCTCTCCTTAAAGTTTTGCCCACTTTCCAATTTTATCAATAGATTCAAATAAGTTTCTATCAGTGTACATTAGGGCAATTTTATATCAAAACATTTAATCAAAATTGGATATGATTGTGAACACTGTGCTTTTACAAACCAAGGGAAAGCTTACAGATTCAGATGCTTAGAGCTGGCTGGAAAACTTCCAGCAATGTTATAATTGTCCCTTTTCTCTCTTTGTTTCCTCCTATTCCTTTCCAATGGCAAAAAGAGAATGACTGTTTCAAACAAGTGCCTTCAAAGGCAAAATGGAATGGAGGTGGAAGAAACTTCAGAGTGCCTTTATAAAAAAGTGTGTTAGAAATAATAAGGTCAGGACTAGAGTTTGTTTTAAAATGGTTTCTTCAGTGATGGTCATAGAAGAATTTGGAAATATCACTGTCAAGAGAAAGCTTTCTTATTTTGAGAGTTATGGAAAAATTGTGAATCTTATGTTAGAAAGATCCCTTATAGAGTGGGGGACAATAACTGAGCAAGCTTTTCAGGCCTATTGAATTCAACTGAATTTAAGCACAGGTGTGATCACTGCCCTGTATATGGGTAAATTTTAGTGTATCCTCTGGTGCTTTGAGTCTGAATATTTAACAGATGTTTCTAAAGCTAAACCAACAATATGTAGGTTGTTTTAACAGACTTTAATTACATATCTGAGTATTTGGAATAGATATTGTGATACTGAACTACCTTATGTTGTGCTGCAGGGCAGAAGAGAAGAGTCCCAATACTAAAGTTTGGAACAGAAACGAGTACGCTCCTTTAAGTAACATGAAAGATTCAAGACCTGAGAGTGGAATTATTCGAAAGTTTGAGAACCTTTCAAATAGTGTGAAAACTGTTCAGCAGAAAAATCCCCCTAATAACCGTAATTCATCCCAACTTCTGAAAACAGCAGAAACCGGCCAAACATCAACATCTAAAGGTCAATGGCCAATGAAACCTAACACTGTTTCAAGAAGTCTGCAGGATCATAGTCTGGCATATAAATTTACCTACAATATCCAGCAAAATGAAATAAATGAAAACAAATTTGACTGTGTTCCAGAAGACAAATGTCAGGTAAACTTATGGAGAGATTTAATAGGAAAATACAAAGAAGGAAACAGTAAAAAAAAAAAAGGAAATTGAGGAAAGGTGAGGCTTTCATCAGCCCTAGCTGCCTTAGAAAACCCTTAATATTTCTGAAAACTCTAGAATTGAGATTTTCATACTATAGTAACCTACAGTCCTCAGTGGATCATTTAAATTGGCAGGCAGTTGTTTGTAGACTAATTTTAATGTAAGTACTGAATTTTTAATGTAATATCTAAATGTCTATGTGTCTTTCAAAATTGTGAGTGTGTATCTGTGTATCTCTGACCTGAGTCTTCATCTTGCTCTGAAAGGAATTTTCATCATCTCAATTAAAAATTAAAGAAAAAAAGAATTCTTTGCGTATCATATCTGCAGTCATTGAAAGTATGAGGCACTGGAGTCAATATGCTTATAAAACAGCACTGCTATTTGAAGTTTTAGGTAAGCATGGAAGATTGTGCTATAACCGATAATAATGGTATGACAATAGCCAAGAGAAAATTTAAGTAACTGTAGAAACAATAGGCGAAATACTCAAATGCACGAAATACTGGCCTGAGCATTCTGATTGTCCTGCTGGGACATCCATTCAGCTATCAAAGGTGGCTAAAATAGGTACAAAATAAATAATGTGGTCATTCCCCAACATTTAAGTTCTTTCTATCCTGTTCATTTTCTTTCGTTGTTTTTAGAATGTGTTACCATAATTTTTCCTATTTAATAGGAACCTCCTGTAGAGAGGTACAGTTTTACAGTAATTTTTAATACAATTGATCTAGTCTGGGACACTTTTAAACACAGATGGCTTTCAGTATGTTTCTTTTTGGTTTTAATTGATGTTATCTGAGAAATTAACATGACGAAAACTGGAATGACTAAATCAAGGTAAGAATATACAATGTAATGGCATCCCAAAAAACTATTATTTTGACCAGGTTGCAAATATCTAAAGTTGATTTGCATATGAAAAACTTAGAGAATTGTGTTGTGCTCTGCCTAAGGAGGGAATAACCTCTTTACAGTGACAGTGCTGAAAACCACATTCAGTCACACAGTTTAAAGAGACACATACAACTGTACTGCCGAAAGATTGTGTAAAGCACATAATAATACTGGAACTTTCAAAGCTGTCAGCACAAGTTCTCCCAAAAAGCTGATGCTGACTTCCTATCTCTTAGTGCTTTGGTGTGTAAATGCTGTCATGGTATCTTTGTGTATTATACTTAGTACTGCTCTGATGTTTACATCATGATTTATCTTTTGATGCATACTGCAGGCACCCTGGATTCTGCAGTCACACCTGGAGCATATGGGGCTAAGAATTTCCTTTTGAGGGATGGAAAGGAGAGTCTGCCTTGCGTATTTTATGAAATTGTAAGTATTCTGTGTCTATGTAACAGAGACACCACTAGCTCTAATTTATGAGGCTAATAATAGGTTGTTCTGATAAAACAGAAAATTACTATGTAAAAGGGAAGCTGGATGCTTATACCATCTTGTCGCAGCCTGATTTAGAGCAATAATCTAGTAACTATTCAGGCATCCTCAGACTTCTGTTTCAGCAAAAAACGTGGGACTTTCAGTTCAGCTTCAGTTGATAACAAAAACCTGATTTGAATTCCATCTGTGATATAGACTTCAGACATTTTGAAAGCTTTTCTGTTAGGTGATATAATTTTTTATTTGTTTATTATGCTTTTGATGAAGGACCGGGAGCTTCCAAGACTAATTAGAGGCCGAGTGCACAGGTGCATGGGGAACTATGATGCAAAAAAGAACATTTTAAAGTGTGTCTCTGTAAGACCAGCAACTATTCAAGAACAAAATACTTTCCAGGAATTTGTTAAAATTGCAGATGTTGAGATGACAACGTATGTCAAAACAGTGAATGAAATTTAGAAGTCGGAAGGGTTGTCTGGAACCAGTTTTCCCTAATGATTACCAGTAAAGTCTGAATATCCTAAAGCATTTGCCAACACTAATACTGAAAATCTGATTCAATAATTCTAAATACCACTATACTGTGTTATCAAACAAATGTTAGTTACAAACAAAAAGGTTAGTAAGAGTGTTTTGTTTTCACTACTACATTTTATAGCTTATCTTTCCCAGTTAAATATGCAATAACAGGGGTCTGTTAGCTAGATTAGATTTTACTGGAGAAATTCTGAATTAAAATGTTTAAGCTTTGCAGTACTGCAGGTGGCTTTGAAAAAGGTCATCAATCCTAATTCAGATTGCCATTGCAATATTTAGAAATTCCTTAAATATCTGTTTCAAGATGTTGACTTTATTCTTTGCAAAGTTTTCTTTGACTCTGCATGTTGCATTAAAGCTGCTTTTTGGTAGGAAGTAAGAAGGTAGTCTTTATTCCACTTCAGTTCCAGCTAACAGATTCCCTTTCCTTTATTGGCTTACGAGAACATATGTAAAAGCTTTTCTAGAAATAAACAAAATAGATAAGACAGACTTCACAGGATGCAGCTGTATATATTAGGTATTCATATGGTTCCCGTTGATATGTTATCTGATTCATGGGTTTTCTTAAATAAATAATCAGTATAACACCTGTATAAAACAGCAGCAGACCCTGAAGCTGTAGGAAGATTGCCCAAGGACTCTGAGGAAGTTGCGGAGAAATAACTATTTGAACACAGAACTTCCTTGCTTTTGCCATAGCAACATCTTTCATGAGGGATAGTCCATATGCATGTTTATGTGTCTTTGCCTTCAAACACTGACTTTCATAGATTATTCCTGCTGTTTCTTTTTCCTTTTCCCTTAGCTAGTTCCCTTACTTCAAAAGCTTTGTACCAGATCTATTGAGAATTGTAAAACAAAAGAGTTGTCAAGAAAACAGTGAACAGTGTGATATCTTTTTAAATTTATTTTATTATACAGTGTTGGCAGTTGGAAATTTCACATTTAAAATAATTGAAATATTGTATCCAACAAGTCAAATACAGAAAACAGTTAATATTCTAAAAAGGAGCCAGCTAGTCAACGCAGAAACACATTAATGGAAAATACAGCCTTTAGTTACACTTAAAAAATTATGTATTTAGAATAAAACTTGAACCTGGTCCAGTAAACCATTTGACTTCTAACAGAAAAACGCTTTTACACAGTTTAACACGCAGACAGTCTTCATTTAAAAAAGTGATCTGTCAGTGTTAGCATATGTGTGGTTAGCAACACCCCCCTTAAGGTTCCAGTTGAGGATCTAAAGTATGTGCTTCACTAACTGCTTAAGAATCACTTGTATTATCATCTCTTCCTTCTGTGCTGAGCTGGTTCTGAGTGTGGGTGTTTCAAGGGGAGTTCTGTCTATTCAGTTGTAGAGGTTATATACATATATTTGATTTCCTTTATATATTATAAAATATTAAAGAAAGTTCAAAATGGAAGCATTAGCTTAACCCATAAAAGATGCAGAATATTACAGGATGTAGAGCTGAACAATGTTCACAACAGAAGAAGTTGAGTTTTAAGAAGTAAAGGATTTGGTACAGCAGTGTTGTAAATTGTAAGACTCCACTGTAACAGTAATTTAAAACTACAAAGGAAGCTGCAACTATGGGAGCAGTCCTGCAAGCATCTGTGCGTGGCATCAGTGATGCAGCCCTACTGATTTCAGTTGTCTGATTGATGGTTCCAGTTCTGCACATGTGAAAGATATGACAGGAATAGGTCATTGTGTCTGTTAGGCATGTTATGGCTGTTAATAAAAATCTAAAATAATTTTACTTTCCATAAGTGTTTAGATCTTTGCAAAAAAATTTTCTACTTTACACTAACAAATCACTTTTTCTAGTGAAACAGTAAGTGAACAGCCGTAAACATTACACAAAACAGAACCCCCCTACATAATACAGTTTATACACATCACTCAACATTTTCCAGTTCTTGGTTGATTGTTGTTGGGTTTTTTTAACTATATTGATCCTGTCTTGTATAATGGTTCTACAGTAAAGGCACAGGTTGGTTAGGAAAGAAAAGCCTGCATCTCTGTCTCTCTACTTCACGGTGATAATTTTCTCTTTACATGTTGTTTGTTTATTTCTCACTTTCCTGACTCTTTTATGAAAATTATCAATTTCAGCCATTCATTAAAAAAGCAACATTACTGAAAAGCCATTACTGAAAAGTACACTACTATACAGAAGTGACTGAAATTTATTCTTCTTACTTCAGTGGCATTCCTTCAACCTATTTTGTTAACTATGTAGAAGATCTAATTCCTTAGTCACTGTGAGCAAACCCGCATAGCTTGTGCTCTCTCTTTCTCAGTGTACTTTATTCCACACTGAAACCTCACTTTCAAAGATGAATATTGGAACTTGTTATTTTTACATGCAGGATTTGCTTTTAGAGTGCATAAAAATGTAACAGACAATTGCTTTGGAAAACAATGCAATGTTCCATTGAAGTTTACAAGGGTGAGGAATGTAAACAAGGCTGCAGAAGTCTTTGACATTTATTAAAACACAGTGATTGTTCGAGTTTTCTTATACATCCTCAACGTGTCTCTGTCTGTCCCTTCATGTACCCTTTTCATTCAGAAAAAAAATAAATTCAGGAATCAGTTGGACTCAGCTAAGTGAAGAATAATAAATTTGATCACTTGGTTTGTGCCAAAATACAAAACTAAGAAGTACAGCTCTGAATTAAATACAATCTATGTGATTATTTCTTTTTTTAAAAAATAAATAATAGGAAATAAAGATGAACATAGAATTAGAATTCAATTTTAATTTAAATGAAAAACCTAACAGTGGGGTGAGATTAGAACCCAATGTTTCTTTTGCTTAAGGCAATCAAGTGCACTTATTTCAGTGCTTGATAGTAATGAATTCAGTGCTATTGTGAAAATCAGACTTCTCAAAATTCACATACAAACTCATGAAATATGGCCATTTACAGGTTCTGACACAGCATGAGATTCTTATTAATCGTGTTCAGTAGCATTTCACTTTTGAGGTTGTTTTTTACAATAATAGGCTCTTACTAGAAATGGAAGTATTAGAGTCTAGTTCATTCTGGCTTGTATTTTCATTACATATAAGGGCCATTGGGCACTTTCTTAAACAGATTTTTCTTTTCAGCCTTAAGAAACATACAACAAACCCCCAAATCTCCAGTTATAATAGTTCAAATAATTTTGTAAAGGTCACCTAAATGATAATTTCAGAAACACAGAAAACAAATTCTTTTTCCCTATTGTTAAACTATTAAACCATCATGAAGCCTTTGGAAGTAGTCCGATATCTCTCTCTTTCTCTCTGAAAAAATGTAATCTAAATTTTATGCAAGTCTTCATGAAGATGACTAAATCTTGAAGATTAGATAAGTATTAAAAAGTGTGCTGACAACTTGCAATATGCAGGTGCTAGTAATATACATAGATTAAAAAGAAACCTTTTTCTTGTATACAATTCTTTTTAGATATTCAGCTTAATTTTAGGCCGTGGCTACTAGCAGGTGCTTTTTCACTAATCAAAATAATTGTAACAAAATATCGTTACTGACTTTAAAATTATTGGGTTCATAAAAGTTTTGACAATAATATATAAAAAGTGAACTGAAGCTTTTAAAAGACTTACAAGTTTGAGACACAAAAGAAACTGGGAGGTAGACAGATGTTTTGAGGATAAACAGATTGTTTTTGTCTAAGGCATTATGCCACTATATGTTTAGAGCAGTATAAAGGCTGCTGATTAATCTTCAATTCCAGAGTGTTTGCTGCTCATACTTACGGAAGACTATCAATGCACTTTTGGTCTTTGTGATTCTGACCTTCTCTTCCCCATCTCCTTTTTTCTCTTTAGCAGTACAGCTAAATGGAAGTGCTATAAGAATTTCTGCCCATTGCCTGTAGACAGGAATGTTCTGTTCTTAAACAGTAATACTATAAAATAGTAGGTATTGGAGTTGGAGATATGTGCTCTTTTGGTGCATATTTTGCAAAGAATGGTAAAAAGACAGACAACATGACCCCAACAATTGCCAGCATATACCCCCATCCAATCTGGCAGTCTCCTGCATAGTAGATGTCTGAATTCTCACAGAATCTCTTCACAGTAGCAGAGTTGAAACCAAAAGGGTAAACCAAAAGCCCAGAAGCCATTATGAACACTAGAGGAGAAAAAAAACACACCAGTTATTATTGGACACCTAATTCCTTTGCAAAAATATTCTAGAAAGGCAAATCTGTTCTATTAAAATCAATGGAAAAAGTCATAGCTTAACAAAGCAACCCTCATGATTGGCAGATTATCTTCCTTGTCATAATTACCTCTCATGGACAGCAGTGTCATAACATGGTAGTGAGTTGGCATTGGGATATTTTCATGAGAACTCTTGCCCATTACAGAACTTCAGAATCGTTGTGATCCAAATTATGTAGCCATTTAAAAATTAAGATGATTCGGATATAATGGAATGCAGAAGAGAAGAATTCTTAAGTTTGCAGATTCCAAACCAGCTTGATTTTCTTCTCAATGGCATTTTTGTACTTGAGACAAACAATTACTTTGTTCTGCCAAATAAAATCATTCAATGAAAGAGTTTAAAAGGAGTTTAGAAGGAGTTTAAGACTCTGCAGATTAGGTTCTGATAATAGCACTTTCTCACTGATCTCATGATGACAAAAACTCAAATTGTTTAAAATACCCGTATTTGACCCAAAAATTGTGAGATGGAAAACAGTACAATCTGAATTCTTTTCAGTTAGCATTTATTTAGGAGTCTTTCTGTACAGCTTTAATTCCCCCAGTAAATGTAAGGATTAGGAAAAAAAATTAACTAAGATTGAGACCTAAAATATTAAGATCTAATGTTCCTGTGTGACCTAATTTTGACTGCTTGGGCTCTAGAAACACACACACAATGAATATGACAGGGCATGCTGTAGAAATCTAAAGGTTCAGGACATAAAGGCACAGAGTTAAAGTACTGGGAAATCTCTCTCAGCAAGTCGTCTCTTACTCCTCCTAGCCAAATGCAGAAGCAGATTAATCCAGTGCATAATGAAGCAATATGTCTGAAATACAAGTAAAGCTTAAGCTACCGCTTGATGTTGGAAAGCCAGACCTGCCTCCTGCAATGACAGTCTGTATTAGCTGCTGGCTTTTAATAGAACTTCACAGATTTTACAGTCTTTAATGAATACATGTTATATTTAAATATCATGGCTTATACAATTAATTTAATGAACAGCAGAACCACTTTTCCAACTTTGAAAACAAGCCTGCCCAAGGTATAAATCATGACTATGATAAAGATGAGTCAAAATCTTCCAGATGCAGCTCTCAGGGCCTGTTTCTGCCCATTTTTTTCATTTTATCCTTTCTGCTAATGACTTACCAATGCATTTAAAATCTATGGCGTATTTTAAAAGGCTTTATTTTATGTACCAAAAAGATACCATGACACAGTCCCTTTTCCTACCTTCCCATTCTTATGGGATAGTCTTTTGTTCAAATTCAGGGCAGATTGTTAGTGATTCAAGATTAGAGGTAATCAGAATTAACAGTTATGTTTGAGCTGATAGATAATTTGTAACCAGCAAACATCTAATGAAGCATAAGGATTATAAAACAAACACTATGTTTAATCACCTTTCAGGTAGGACATGTGCATCCTACTCCCGGTTACAATATTGAAGAGGCTTAATCTTAAAGGTATCCACTAAAAAAGGGTAATTACTCATTAATCTTTAACAAAAAAAACCCCCAACTTTAATAAGCTTGAGTGCTAGATGAAGTAAAAAAGTTTAACACACAGCCTGTAAAGTCCCTCAATAATTTGAATTAAAGCTTTTCTTCTAGTCTAAATGGAACTGCCAACTTAATCCTTTGTGAAAAATCAAGAATACCAAGAAAATGGAAATTAAAAGGAAGAGAAACTGGAACAGAAGCAAACTTGCCAGTTGGTTTCCCTCTAGGGTAACTCATGTATGGGCACAAAGAGAAACCACCTGCCAGTAAGCAGAGGTCTCTTAGAGCAAAGTGTTTTTACGTGCCCTTGCTCTCACAACCACTCTCTTTTCCCTTAAGCCTCTGCAAGTAAGTTTTCAGGGGTTCCCAAGGAAAGGACCCTGTGCCCATCCCCTCTCCCCATGCTCATGGTGTGTGAAGGTGATGCTGCAGCAGCCAGGGAAAGGAAACATCCTCCCCGGCTCAGGCAACACCCCCTGGTATTAAACTAGCCGCACCTACTATGAGTGCCAAGGGCACAAGCAAGCTCCCAAAGCTGAGTACTGTGTTCTTAGCAGCTGTGCTTGGTCATTTAAGCTCTAACATTAAACATACAGAAGCTGAAGCTAAATACAAAGAAGTGGTATTTCACAGATCTCCCTTAACTACATACATATGACACCACTCAATACAAAATGAAAATACAATAAAATCAAAGCTAAACTAGACACACAAACATCTCATCTAGCAAAGGTGACTGAATTTCCCAGAAGAAGAAAGAGAGCTAAGGGCCAGCACTCTTCTTTTGTTCAGTAGCACAGCCTGAAAGTTGTATGACACCCTTGCATGCCCAGCAACATTCCCAGAGCACCCCCTCTGTAATCAGAAACATAGGAAGCAAACTTGGAGAACAACCAGAAAAAAGGAAGACTTCTCCTACTGTTGTTGTAAACTTTGAGAGTGTTAAACAGCAAATCTGACCAACAAACTGAACTGTATTAATCCATAGACATAGGCAGGTTGTAAGCTAATACAACCTGTGGGCTAATACAGGTAGGAAGGAGAACAATGTCCTGCCTACTAGACAGCTACAGCGTAGCCCCACTCAAACCCAGACTGCTCGATCACATAAAGAATCTTGAAATAGCCCCGTGGTGCAAAACCTGCTATGAAATGTTGGGCCCGTGTGCAACGGAAAGTGAGCCTGTTTTAAGAGAAACAGAATTGCTCCAAGCAAGCTGTAGGTCTGAAATTAAAATTTCAGTTTGTTCATCTTTTCAAAGCCAAAATAGTCCATGCATCTCATTCAGTGAAAGAAAACATTGTGCAGAATTGGAAGCAATCTTTTTATCATAAAACCCTTTTAAACTTTGCTATTACATTTTGCTGTTTTCCTGACACTATCTCAAGCCCTCGCTGTACTTCACATATCTGTCCATACATATGTTTTCTTTTTGATTGTCTTATATAGAATTATTTTGAAGGTTGTGCTTTATGGGGGGCATTGGTGTTTTGATTATTGTATCTGCTATATTGTATGGTGGGACTTAATGGAAGATGCTTTGTTTTTGAAGGCTAGAAATAATCTGCATAGTTGAATGTAATGTATTCACATCTCAAGCGGGCTGAAAAGTTACCCATGGTTTCATATCCCCAGGCATGTCATAGAATGACCTCATTATTCTCATTTAGGTGCCCTCTTTCTTACACAAGCTCAAAATATTGAATTGCCTTTTATTATCAGCAGAAGCCAAGCTTTCAGCCATGGTGCTAATGACTGCTTAATAGTGCTGTCTATCAGCAGTGCCCTTAGCTGGGAAAGCACACAAAGAAACAGTGGAGCTCCATTTAGGCTCCTCATACAACTCTTACACCTCTGCATGATTTTCCAACAACAAACATCACTTTTAAAAGTGTCAGGATACAGTAGTGAGAGCATCTTACCATTGTGTATAGTGTAAGCCTACTGTCATCCAGGATGATGAGAAGGCTCAGGCAGCAGATTTGGGGCTGTTATATAGTATGAAACATATAGAGGAGACCTCCTGCTAAAGTGGATAGCTGGAGTGCTTTTTATAACGTGGCTTGACTGATCATTTGATTCCCACCAGCTCTTGGGTCTTGTTAAAAACAAGCTTTTTTTGTTGTTTAATTATCTGACACATGGTGTTTGTTATTGCTAGGTCCTCATCACCTGAGTTCTCACCAGTAAGTCACAGCCACTGCTGACTTCAAGGCAGTCTGAAGCCCAGTCCACGTGCATTGGTTCAACTGTAAGTCACTTTTTATTTCTATTATCTAATAATCTGTCCTCCCAAACAGTTACAGTCTCACCCTCATCCTATTTGCTTCACTGGTGTCTTACAACCAGATGGTAAATAGTTTCTGCTCTGAAAGGTTTCCTAGCCAAGACAGGACCTCTGCACTGTGCTTTTGCTCCCTGTATATGCCCATGGCTTAAAAAAATATGGTTTATCTATTTATTTTTTTTAAGTAGATTTCTGAATTTGTCATTTTCTAAATAAAGTAACTATAATTCACAGGAATAAGATATTATTAGAAAGGAGGACACTTCTTTTTAAGGAAAAGAGGGAGTTATGCAGAAAAAGCTGTAAATTGTTGGTGGCAATACTGAATCAACAGCACTTCTACTCAGGGAAAATAGCATTTTCTGCTATTTTAAAAACTAATAAAATATAACTCTGTTATTGCAATGGTTCATTCATTTCATCCAGCTCCTGAAATACTGCTTAATTATTTAAATCTATCAGATACTGTTTTCAAGTTTATTTCAAACCAATCCAAAGCAATGCAGTTCTGCAGAGTGTGTGTAGAGGGCACCAATGTACAATTCTCTTAAATACCATGCACAAAAAATGGCCATTTCCATTCCCATTTCTTCTGGTGACATTGGTGGACGTTTCAGTGTATGAAACACAATAATTGAATAGTTTTCTATCTTGTGAGGCAGGAATGTGAAAACTTGGCTAAGTTTATGTGTATCATTCTATATTAATACTGAAATGGATGGAAATCCAGAGATGAACCCCAAGTATTATAGAGACAGGAAAAAAGCAGGTTTATTTTACTGTATTTGTTAATATGTTTAGATGATGTGTAGTAGTAATACTGATCACCAGTAGTGAAATATGCTGTGTGCATGAATTATCATCCTGAAATTACCTGCTGTAAGAAGATTAGTTTGTCTTAGAAGTTTAATTTGCTTATTTTAGGAGTATATTATATTCCTGGTACTTGTGACAGTGACAGATTAATTGCAGGATTGTAAGACATATCAGACAATCATTAGAATGAGGGCTGAACTGTAGGCAAGCAAGAGTATTATTCCAACCCTGTTATAGTTTATCACAGTCTTTTCTTGGAACATTTTCATTGACAGGGCTTAAACTACTAAAGCAGTTCTCACTCATCTCATCAAGAAGTTTCTTCTCACATATAATCCATTACTTCCCTCCTTAAAGCTGGCAGCTCTTCTTATGCAGTTGACTTTGAATTAACACATTTCCTCTCAGGTTTATACATTGCATTAATCTAATAGTTTTATTAGCTCCTCTTAAGCTTTTCCTTCTGTTTATATGATTTTACTTATACAATTTTAAAATGAGAAAGCAGATGCTGGTCCAAAGCCACAGATACTCCAACACAAAGCCAGAAGTATAGCTAATGTCTGAGCAGCAGTGAGAAAACCTTTCCACCAGTAACACAGCCACGCATCTTCAAAACCACCATCTCTTGTCCTACTGCATTGGCTAGCCTACACTTAGTACTCTCCAGCATTCTTCCCATGCAAATATTTGTGGCATGCCTGAAAGGTTGCTACATTTAGGATATTTTGGACATATGTGGTGCGAGTCCCTTGTACAAAAAGGAGATACCTATATGTCTCTTCCAACATTTGGAAACCTAAAGACAATGCTAAATAAGATCCAAGGTCACCGTTACTGTTGGTAATAGCTGCACATGAGTGTACAAACAAAACCAAGATGGAATTCAGGGCTATCCATAAATTAGTGATTTCCTTTTGTCTACTTCAGAAAAGCAGAAGTGACCTAGAGTAATTTTGGTGAGAGCTGAAATACATCTAAAGCCAGCAGGCATCATTTTAAATGCCAATGGGGTATAAATGAAATAAATAGGAAAGTGACCTGCAAACACAAAACAAACCAGACAAAATCCTCCTGGTTTGGAAGCAAACCTTTCCAGGGGGCAGGCAGACAGGGACCACTGTTAAATGCCATTCTACTCTGCTGAACTCCTGGCAGGTGCATATCAGGTACCTATAATTCAACCTCTTGAAAGCAGCTCTACCAATTATTTCCTCCAAGGAAAGTAAAATGGAGAGCAGGGAAAAGGGATAATAACGCCCATATGTTTGGTATCAAAATGTAGCTATCTTCTTTTTTTAACTGAACAAAGAGCTGGAACTTGTAATAGTGATACAGCCCCTTCTAACATATTACAGTTTAGCTTTTCTCCTTTCTAAAAATTTGGCTTCATTTCAGTCAAACATGTTGTGATTTGAAGAGCATGTATCAGTGCTGGACTGTTGCCAAATAAGTAGATTATACCAGTTCCTTTTCTAGCTTTCTTAAATGGTGCAACTCACAAGTTAGCAGCTATAATATAAATGTGGTTATAATTAAAGCTATGCAGCTTGTCAAACCCCTTTGTTAGCTAACAAAGGAAATGTATTAGTTTGTACAATGTCTCCAAAGTCTATATTTAAATAAATGCTGAGTATGTGACTATAGCTCACAAGCTGAGGAACTGCATCAGAAACAGTAATTTGTATTTTTATAGATGTATATATATGCAAATCTCATGGGTAATATTTGTATATAAAAAGCTGGACAATGTTTTCCATTTAAGTAGGATTTAGGTGGAATGGGAACAGGTTTAGATAAAACTGGCAGTGAAATAAGAGTGCCCATGCACCTTTTTTGCACACGTCCTTTTAATGCTCCTTAAATACCCCATTCAAGTTCTGTTGGCACAACTTCCTCATTCAGATGGGCCCTTATTGCTCAAATAGCCTGTTTCAGAAATGTCTAACAATTGTATGAATAGCTGAGTCTACCTCACTTATTAACTGAAGGGAGTGGAATCCAATTGTCCAGACTTTGGACAAGAAATTCTCTGAAGCCAACATGGAGGTAATTGGGCTGTGTAATTGCTGCATTAGCTGTGAGTTTACTAGGGACCACAAAAGGAAATGCCATCCCAGTGACCTTTGAGGTTGCATTTCACAGCATGTTTTCTACATGAGAATAAATGATGAAACTTCACTAGTTCTGCCAAGTGAGTGGTAGCTATGGTGAAGATTTATAGCTGTAATCTGGTAATCTATGGTCCTAATCATGCAGTTATAGAGTTGTGTGTCATTTACTCAAAAAGGTTGAAATGATCTAGCACTGTGTAGGCTGTGGTGAAGGAGTGCATTTTGTCATCTGCAAGGTTAGAAGATATACAGCCTATTTAGCAGACTGTAAAAGGGAGAGACAAGAGCTAATGTTTCTCAAAATAGCAGACTTACTTACACAAAATTGTACAAGACTCAGAGAGCTAAGAAATGGGGACTGTCAGATGCACTCTGGTTTGGAAGCCATTACGATTTTCCTGGTTTGTATTGCTTCAATAATTATATAGATTTTCTACTTCAGTTTTTTGAAATTCTAAGTCATGTTCACTTCATTGCTTTCAGAAGAGCAAACACAGTAACAGACTAATAATACGATATTGACATATTTAAGTGTTGGATTCTTTAGATGAGAGCAGCATGTTCAGAATGTATTATGCCTGGAACGTGCCTATGTTCCCTTATCTCGATGTTGCATTTTATTCAACAGTTAAGAAGCACTAATAAAAAGTGCCTATTTCAGAAGTTCTATTTGACGTGAACATAGTAGGGAGCATATTTTCTAAGCAATGCATGTTGGTTAACTGCTCCATTTCATTTCTACAAATAGAAGTAAAGGTGGCAAATGCTTTCTCTTCTTAGTTAATCTATCCATGCCAAAACCAGTACATTCTCAGCATTAGCAAGGAATGAAATTCATGACTGAAAATTTAAATTAATACTTGTGATGTCCTAGCTAAGAACAACTGCAGCTCCAGATTGCCATCTGATGCATTCCCTAGCAAGGAACAGCATCCGCCTGAGTCCATGTGCAGCTGGAAGTAACAAGGGAACAGACAGGTTTCCTTGCAGCATGTTGTGTCTCCTTTGGAGCCAGCTCACCTGGGAAGGGGAGATGCTGCCCAGCTTGCAGCAGGTCTTGGCTCCTGCTCCGGCTGTCAATTCCAAGTTCTTAAATAGCTATTTAGAGCAGGGGCTGAGGTCCAAAAGACAGGCAGTAATGTGTAGATCACCTGAAATGTCATGGTTCGACATGACACATTTGCTCCCTTCTCTTCCCCACCTGCTCACCTCACAGGTCTCTTTTAAATCAATCTTCCCACCTCTCCCAAGACTCACAATTTCAGCAGGGCAGATGCTCATGAAAACAGATTTATAATGAAGCTGGTGGCCATTAAATACTAGCCTTACATCAGAGGTGACCTTATTGTAAAGCATTGTAGAGTGAATTTATTTTGACTTTGCACATTCTATACCTTGTCTCCCACATCTCAGAGAGACACACAATGTGGCAGCCAAGTCAGTGGTGATGGGAAGCCTCATGCCTGAGAATAATGCCCACATCTCACTTCATTACAGTTGCACTTCACATCCCAGCAGTCTTCAAGCCTCAGGGATATCACATTCATTACCTCTTTCGGAGACATGTATTTTACATAAATGGCTGAAAGGTGATTAGAATCCCTGACAGAACAGCATTTTATCTGGAATGCAACCATGAAAAATATGTGCCTAAAACAAAAAAGGCATCCTACATCCTTCTTCTAATTGATTTAAGCTACAAAGCCCAGCTTCAGTTTTCCCAGGGCACAGGAACTACCAGGAAGACACAAATTGCATGTTTTCAGACCTCCTAATAAAAACTCCTTGACAGCGGGTTGAAAACAGAGTTTTCTGTTTCTCAGATGTCCTAGTCCTGTGAATGTCATCAGTCAGCAGAAGCCCACATACTGCCACCTGATCATAAAAAACAGTTCTGTAACTACCCTCATTTCACGCTGCTGATTCCAGCCCACCATAAATCAGCCACACCACAAGTAATGTTAGAAATAATTGTCTGATCCCGAGCTCCCTTTTTTATGGCCCAGGTGCCACATAGCTGTAGCCATATGGTAAACCCCCTTATAGCAGCACCTCCCATAGGAATACTATCTGAGTACTTGGAAGCTTTTCGATGCTGCAAACTGGAAAAGTGCAGCTCGTACTCATGCAGTGGTTTTCCTAATCTTTAAAAACCTTATAAAAGGGATCAGCTCTGGCTTAAAACAGATGCTCTGCAGATAAGAAATGGACAGCAACCTGCTTGGAAATGCAGCAGGTGATCTCCGGGCTGATCCTCAGAGAAGCCTGCTGTTGTGCTGCACTTTGACCTCCCTCAGTCACTGCATCCTCTTTTTACTATCCAGCTTTATTTTTTCTCCTGAGCAGAGGTTGCTTGTACCGATTGCTGTCTGTGCAAATGAATTAGTGCATCCAGGCTAACATTTTGACTTCAGCCATGCTTGACCTCTGCATTCATTAGCCAAGTCTTACACAGCAATGTGTCCTGTTAAGGCACACGGTCAAAATAGTACCAGGCAGGTTGTGTGGTCAAGCCACACAGTCGGTTAGCAGCAGACAGGTCTACTTACAAGAACCACCAGCCACATCTCACACAAGAGGCTGATTTAATCCAAGGCTGCTGGAAGAAAAGAGCCAAAACTCACCTGGCATCTCATTGCTGAGCAGACTGTCAGCATGCCAGCAGGAACACCCTGGTGTGCTCTTCACCCTCCACTGCATTCACTCTTTATAGGTACCCGAACAAGTCACTGCTTGCAACGGCCCTGTCAAACGCAACAGTTTGCCATTCTAGTGCACTTCAAAAGGCAGCTTTTGCCTCATGTCCCTTCTCCACTTCATGGGGCAAGAAACTCATTGCTGACTGATGTGTGCTTCAGCTCCCAACTTGTAAACTTACAGATGTAACTTCAGGCCATAGTAAAACAAAAGAAGTAATTGAGTTCTGAGGCAGAGCTACTTAGGTCAGAAAAATAATGTAGAAATCCAGAGTAGTGATAGAAATGCCCCAGATTACTAGCTAAGTGATTTGGGATATCTGATCATTTTTATCAGGTTGGTCCAGCTGCAGAATTTCCCATCTCCAATTAGACCAAAAGGCCCACACTTCCTCCTTCATTAATGCATTTAAAGGATTTAATGAGTTACTTCATCAGGGTAATAAATCCCTTCAATAACTTTATTACACTTTGATGCAATTATTCAAGTGATGCAGCTAACAAATGATCATCATTTATATTTCTTGACAGAATAACTTAGTTAATAAATTTGGATCATGAAATACAAAACCCATAAATAAAACTATGGGGACAGTTGAATGTCGTGGGGGTAGGAGGGTGGGTGAGGGAGGGAGTCTTTCTATCTCCAGTTAAGGCAGCACTGGAAATCTGCCGTCTCTTGTATAAGTAACTTTGGGCAAGTGCTAAGAACTGCGGGAGGTTGGTGCCTCCTGGCAGTGTTCTGCTTCCCACAGAGTGCTTAGGAAGGAGGCGAGCTGCTGCAGGACATGTACTGCTGCCTGTAAGAAGATGTCTTAAAATGCATCAGAAGGGACATAACCCACATTTTTTTGTTCCAGCACTTTATCAGGTTTAAAACCCAGCTTCATAAAGGCTGTTCCATTTCTTGAGGTTAAGATCTTTGGCTAATGTTGACAAGGTGCAGTGACACCAGCAGAAAATAACATTATATTCCGGAAATTATTTTATAGCTAAATTGAATTGGTTGCTATACCATTTGCTTTTGCTGTGGCATCAGAGTAAATGACATCATCAACAGAATAACCTTAGGGCAAGGGTGTTTTCAGAATCTTGACCTTTGAATAGGTAGCAGTATTAGAGCTTCCTATTACCAAAGTAATAATATTTACAGTAGGTAGACTGCAACAATGCAACCATACCATTTATTTGCTTACACCTGATAGCCACCTCTGGCAAGAACAAATTTCCCATTAATCACCATCTTATCTCTCTAAGAAACAGTTACTCTCAAGGACATCTGTATTATTCCCCTTGTTTTATTAACACAGAGAATAGTGCAGCCATGGATTTTTTGACACTGAACTTTATTTATTTGCTAGATTTTCTTTTTTAAGGGCAGCTGAAATGCGTAAATAAACACTGATCTTTCTTAGCAGACTGCTTAAGACCCCAACCGTAGTGAGGGCCATGTGCACTGGAAATGTCTCTGAATTTCTCTTTTATGTAAATGACTTGCAAATCAGTCTCTCTTTCTTCTCTTTTTTATCTGCTGAAACTCCAGTTACGAATTCTGAGTTTCTTCTGGGAGTGCAGGTGACCTTGTTAACATGTGAGAGTGCCAGAAAAGCAGTGCCCTCCAGTGCAGTGGGTCAGAGAAGTGAAGCCAGTTCCTAAGCTCAGATCTCACATTAAAAAAATGCAGATTTCTCTTTTCTTTCACATAGTCTTTAGCTAACATTTAAAACATTACAGATGATATTGAGCTCCAGGCTGATTTGTTCTTCTAATTTTTCAAGAGCACTGCATCACATATTTTCATCTTTAAAAATTAAATCACTATAGGCCTGGCAGGGGAACATATCAGACAGCCACATTCTCTTTCATGTGAGAAAAGCAGTAGTGGAAAGACTTCCACAAGCTGAAATTTGTGGAAGTTTCTCCCAGTCAGTGAGTTTGGTTCGATTGAGTTTCCTAAACCAAAAGACCGTTACAGATAAGCACAGGTTTCAGGTCAGCTCAGAAGGACCAGGGCTACTCCTTCTAGCAGAGGACTAACTCCTGTGCAATGTGCTTTGAAATAATGGAGATGCAGTTTCCCATTTCTTTTCACTTGGGCTCCAAGTGCCTTGCAGAGCTCAGGGCAGCACAGCTGCTCCAGCCCTCTGATTACTGCATTTAATGGCTGCTTTCCTGTGCAGCCACCTCTCAGCTCTGCATCTGTGAGCGATATTTTGGCAGCAGGACGTGGTGATGTTTGTGTGTTTTAGATAGAGGAAAGGCTCAGCCACTAGCCAGCCCTGTGCCAACCCTCTCTCCATCTCAGCCCAGGACACAGAAGACAGCCTCCACATGGGTTGTCCTGATCCACCCTGCAGGTCTGAGTGTCCTTTCCATAGAAAATGGAAAGGAAGAGGAAAGAACAAGAGACTCAGTCTGTGCCCTTTATGGTGTGATGGCTCCTCTTCAGAAGTGGTCAAATGCTTGGCAGGAAGGAGATAAACCTTGTTGCCCAGAATCAAATAATTTATCTCGCAGTAGGACAAGCCTTATGCAGTATCAGAATTAGGTGCTTATGCTAGTGGAAGGGGGACCTATTCATTTTAATTTGCTGTTTAATTAGGTGTTCAGTGCCATTCAATGGTGATCTGCTTGCTTGGATGGGATAAGCCACCTAATTGTGAGGTGAACACGCAGTCACGCCTGCCTCCTAAACTCAAGCACTGCTCACACAGCAATTACTCTGGAGTGTGTCAAATGTGATTTAACCAGTAATTTGCTTCCAAAGTGAAAGCTGTGCTTTCCAATATAGTAAAGGACTCTATCCTCTGCTCTGCCCCTGTGCCAGTGCTGTGTCCAAGGTGTGCTGGTCCTGCCAAGGATACTGCCCAGCACAACTCTACCATGTGAGGTGTCAGGTGTGGGTTGGGTTGGCTGAGCCAGGAGAGCAGAGGGAGCCCGGCAAACCTTCCAGTATGTCTGTGCTGGTTTGCAGGTTATGGTGCCTCAGTGGATCAGCATGTGTCAGTGGTGGTGCAAGGATGCTGTTGGGAGGGTTGCCAGCCACGCAGCTGGGTTTCTCTGACTCCAGTGAGTGAGCTGAGCCCAGCCTCAGGCAACCCTGCTCAGCTGTGCCTGCTCAGCTCCTCACCACCCTGCTGAGTGCTGGGACCCCTTCTGCTGCAGGCACAGGCACGAAGACTGCCAGCCCCACAACACAGCAGTGAGAAGTGCCCCAGGCAGGACAACCAGGGTGGGTTAGTCCATGATGGGAGGTTTCCTTCAGGCATGCCAAAAATAAACCCACAGCATTTCCATCTTCCTGCATTTCAGTGTTTGAGTTAATAGTATTTATGGGGCAGTGCAGAAAAATGAACTTAAATACAACATTTGTCATCTCAGGATACCAAATTACACCATTACTGAAAGAGATACAGAGAAATGTGTCTAATAAACAGTATATTTTGCACAATTTACTTTGTGCTTTCCACATCCTGCAACAAGCACAGGATAGCAAAGCTTCTTAATGATCATAATATATGTGCAGAAAGAGCAGTTCCCTGAGGGCTACTGATTAATCAGGGAAATATTCATTTGTTCTGGCAGAAGTGATGTGCATTTAGGCAGCAAATGCTGAACCCTGAGCGCACGCAGCAGCCATCAGGGGCCCAAAGTTTCCATTCATTTAACCGATTTTCCCCCTAAGAAAAGAGCATGTTTCAGCACAGCACCAGGACATAACAGCACTTCACTTGTTCTCTGTCCTAATTCCTTCAGAGTTTTGTCTGACAAAGACATAAAGAGGCCCCACTTTCATTTTAAGAGACTATAAATGCATAAGAGTCAGCTTCCAAACTAAGCTATCTCTGCTGCTTGCTTAGATACACTGTTCAGGGGAGGACATAAGGTCTCAGCTGCAGTGTATGATGCTGTGTGAGGACTTGAGAACAGGTTAGAAGATTTAAAGGATTTTTCATCAGCTGATCTAAATCTCTGCCTGGGTTTTTAGCACCTGACAAACACTGCATGGCTGCTGACTTCAGCCCCTCCCTCACTCTATCACAGTCATATTAATTCTGTGGTTTGGCACAGTTGTTGCCAACTAGAAGTTTTCAACCTGGTGTTTGGTAGTAACAATGTGCAACCCCTGTGCTGTACTTGTATTTCTCTAGTGTTCAGTTTCAAATCAGCCACAGAAAGGACAAACTAAAAGCAGATGTGTCATACTTTGTGCATTTGGAAGCTCAGCCATGGAAATATCTTTGTCAGATAAATAAATTCCAGGTCACTGGGATAAATAGATGCAATAAAATACTTATATGTAGAAGAAACCCATACAAAAATGTGATCCAACAGCTCTTCAAAGAAATTGATGTGTAAGAGATCCAACTTTGAGGCTTACCTCAGGCTTTTGCATAACATGACAGTTAGTAGTTTAAACTGGAGAAAATGTGAGGAGATCTTTTGATTTTTTTCCACTTGCTTTTTCAATTTCATGGGATCAGCAGAAAGTGAAGGGAACCAAAGCTGAACTAATGCTGCGTTTTTGAGTCCACCACTGCAGGGATCGCTTGGTGGAGAAAAGAGCATGTATTACCCTCCAATGGACATCCCAAAATTGCCAGAAAATGTGGATTTTTAACTTGTTTTCAACATAGCATGAGAAAGGAAAACCAGAAATAAATGGGAAGGCTGAAACGTAATCAGAAAACAGTAGTTATTTAGTTTGGCTGCTGATTTAGTAATACATGATAGTTATGCACTCAGGAATAAACCCTCACCTAAAAATGTTTTTCAACTCTAGTTGGGATTATTTACAGGAAATAAAACCAGTTAAAGTATTAGAATGAAACCCATACTGAGTCAACAGAAATGATGCCACTGACCTCATTAGGTCAGGTTTTGTACCCAGATATCTACAAAGAACCACAATTCTCCTGCAGTATGACTAGCAGATTAATATTCACACCACCAGTTTATCATTCCCTACAGAATCCTTCATTTTTATGCAGCTGGCCTAAAAACTTTGCTCTACAAGTTTGCATTTCAGTGCAAGACAATGATGCATGCTCCTTTTTAGGCTGTTTGCCCAACATCACCATTCCCATTTGGCTTAAGTACCTTCTGAAATTACTGGTTTGCTCCATGTCCCTTACAAGAATTTATTTCCTCTGAGGTATCTGCTTTCTTAGCAGCAATTTTAAGGCATTTCAGGCTATGGAAGAACTATAAAATTAACACTGTGCTCACATATATCATAAAGAACATACTCCTTTAACCCTGTCCTTCAAAAACCCATAAGCATTCACTGTATTTCAGCAATTGGCCATATGCTTTTGCAAGGAACATTTTGCACCTGCCACCGTGATACAGGCAAAATGCCAGGAGAAAACATTAGCTAATCTACACAAAGCCTTAGGTGGTCTATTAGCCCCACATAAAACCAAGAACATGTAATTAGTGGATCCACCAACAGAATTAAATTTGATTGACTACAAGAAGCAATAAGTGGAGCAATTACCAAAGTCCAGTCCTCTGATCGGGAAGTCGTGGCCTGGCTGAGTGAGGGTGACAGCACAGTGTCCACCTCTGCTGTCCCGAGAAATGCGTCCACACCAAACCTTTAACTGAACACAAAGTTAAGCTTCTGTCAACAGCGCAGTTCAGCTGTCTGCTGAGCTGCTGTGCGTTGTGTGAGATACAAACCAATAACTGTGTAACCAATCCAGAATAGCAGTAGTCTTCTAGCATCATTAATTTTGTCAAATAATTCTTTCTTCTATGCTTCTGACATGGACAGCAACCACCTGAGGTGGGTGCTCCTCTGTGGCTGAGATATTCTGGGAGGATACAGCATCACTCACTGGAGCACCACATGCCCAACCAGGCAGCGCAGCAGATGCTGTCCTGCAAGCCTGATGGAATAGTTGCTCCAAAGGCTTAAGTTCATTAAGATAATTTTGACTGGTCTGAGTCACAAGTGCATAGTTAAATTTGGGATGGCAAAATCCATCCAAAAGAAATGCCTTTCAACATTCTAACTCCCTTGCCATGCAGGTTAATTGCAAGTGTTTTGCCAGCGCCTGCAGTAAGGCAGGAACCTGGGGTGTTTCTGTAGCAGCTTTTGTCTAAGATTTGATTTAATGCCCTCCATAAGCAATTGCATCTCAGTGCTTGTAATAAGAAAATGTCATAAAGGTACCTGCTGCCTAGTCCAACATCTTTGGGCTTTGACAGTTCAAATTTACAGCTTTAATTCAGTAGTCTAGAAGCCTGGTATTCTGTACATAGTGAAGGGCTGAAGGAACAATATTTTATAGAATGTTCACCTGTGTTCAGTGACCCATGGAGGATGTAACCCTTCAGACCTTGTGAAATGACTTGCAGACAAATTCATAGTGCAGATTGTCCAGTGGCAAATTACAAAGTCCTGGTTAAACCCCTGTGTGCCTGGATGTACTGACTTGACTGTTTTGCCTCTGTACAATGATGAGTTGAACTTTCAGCAGCTTAATTGAAGGAGCCATGAGCAGCATAACTGAGTCACAGAGCTAAAAGCCTCTGTATGGAAGGAGCTGGCACACTAACACCACTTGAGAGACTCTGGACAAAAGAGCTATAGGATTTCCTTTAGGAAAAGATGAGCTGTGCATGTGGCTGTCATGCACAGGACAATGTCACCCTGCTGAGCACAGTGGGTCAGCCTGAACCACATAACAAAGCATTAAACAGAGGTGAAGGGAGGCAGCCCCCCAGCCATTGCTCAGGCTGCTCCTCCATCACAGGGGGAGGCCAACTTTGACACTCCTGCTCCTTTTGCAATCCAATTTATGTCCCTTGTCTCTGTTACCACTGTGTTCCCAGGGGTCATGTTTGGGGCTGTTACAAAATGCAGGCACGCCAGCATTGCAAACGTCCCCAATGTGTGCCGTATATGCAGCTGTTTAATGAGGCCTGCTGTCATTACAGCAAAATTACTCAAGGACCTTCTTAAAAAAGCCTCTTATTTATAGTATCATAGATTACCTTAATGTCTTTTTACTGGGAGGTGCTATGAAATACTGTGCAAACATTACAAGATGGTCCAAAAATAATGTGAATTTAAGCTGGATCTATCAAGGAAAACATAAATATTGAATGGAAGAGAAAGAAATAGTTGAAACTTGCTGAAATCTTCAGCAAAGGAGTATTTTTATGAAAAGTATGCACTTCTGAGCTGGATTTCTACACCAATCTTTCATGTAGGAGTCAGTCAAGTGTATACTCTAGTACTAATTCCTAATGGAGAGACCCATGTGTGAAGTGTAAAGATTAGTCAGAATTTTCTCCTACCAGCAAAACTACCTAAAATGCAACATTACAGAGCAATGCTATTATTCACCTATAATATTGAGAAAGGAAGAGTTATTTTTCCAGGCAGTGTCTCAGTTTTCACAGAGAATGTCAAAAACCTGTATGGATGTCCAGTCCTCTTCAAAGCTCTACATAACTCTGACTATAATTTAATCTTTCACCTATGCCATCCCACTCTGAAGTTTTCTTTCTTACTGAGTTTCATGTTTTCCTTCTGCTCTCAGTTTTATACCTGCTGCTATCTAACAACTTACCCAGAATTGTCTCTGACTTCTACTGGCACATCAAACTGCTTCCAGCCTTTTCATCACATTTCAATGACATCCTAATTTTTTTGGTAAAATAATACAGACTGAAATTTTGTATTGTGTCCATTTTTTATGGCATTAGTTTTAGTTTTAGTTTATGCTTAATCTGTAGTAGAGACATGGAAAATTTTATTTGATTTGTACCAACCTCTTCATGTGTCAGTGGAGGCTTTCTCCTGCCAGATAAACACAGCCTAGATGAGCCCTCCTTGCACTATAGCTATGCATCCCTGTTTGAATAAGAAAAATATTTGAAGTACCTATCTAGTGAATTATGGAGCTATCTGTGACATGCTGATTTAAACCCGGGCAGGTCCTCATGTTTCTGCAGTGGATAATTACAGGTGAAATCTTAAATGGAAATGTATTAATTAGAGTAAGATCTGCTGCCAGTGCCCTTCCCGTCAAAACTCAAATGAAATGAATTGGAGCAGCAATGAAATGAAGCAGTAATGACAGGGCTTCCATTTAGCTTCTAAATTTTTTTTCTTAAATATCCATATTTTAATGAAATTTATGTGATTTTAATGTAGAAGACATTTTGATGATCCTAGATACAGTCTCTAATCAAACATTCTGTAATTAAACTTCTTGCTTTATCTATGTAAAATGCCAAGGAATTAGAGAAAGCCTTATGCCTCCAGGTTAATCCCTACTTTAACTCAAAGACATGCAGGGAAGACAGTGTCTCACACCAGGTTTTACAAAGCAGCCATGGGAACAGAAGGATGTCCCTGCACCAGAAAGCCCACATGGAGCAGAGCAAAGGAAAGCCCATGCCATGTGTGCTGTGTCAAGGCCAATGGGCTGGATGTGCTCCCAGCCCAGCCTGGCTTGGTTGCAAATTCTTGCCTCTCTTGACTCTTTACTCACTTTTTCCCCTATCCTTGATGAGATTCCCATATGGGATGTGGCACTTGTGAGCAATAGATTACTTTAATCTGAGAAGAACATTTTGGAAAAGACACAAATGTACTGGGGTTTGAATGTCTTAATTCTCATGTGCCAGTGTGTAACATTGCACCCCAGAAAATTATGTTTTAAATAATAATTAATTTGTGAAGGGCCTGCCTTGTGTCTTACAGACAGATCTATGCCATACTCACCTCTATTTGCTACATCTGTGAAATGTCCATTATTTTTCCATAGTTTAAATGATTGCATTTCTGTTGCTTTCCCTGCAACACAGTACCATGTTAATTTCTCCTTGGAAAATCTCAGAAAAAGAAGCAATTTGTAAGAATGACAAGAAAATGGCTTCTCATTCGTGTACACCACAGCAACCTGACACAGAAAGAGGCTCTGGTGAGATTCACAAATCCTAATTCCCACTCAGTTTCAAGGAGACCAGGTTAAAAAAAAAACAAAAGAAAAAGAAAATCACATGGACCAATTTGATCATAAAGATTCTAATTCAGCACAGGTTAATTGAGAAGTCAGATTTCCTGCTATCACTTCTGGAGAGGAGGGAGATAAGCAAACACAATGACTCTTTATCAACAATATGGGGACTTCATTTAAAGAGAGAGCATTAGGTTACAGGCTAGAAGATTAGTAGCAATCAGACCGCTCTCAGAAAAGAAAATGCACTGGGTAATAAAGATAGAAGGCATGAAGCTGGGTGCATAGAAATGAGGTTTGATGCCAAATATTGCAGGTCAGATCTGAGCTGTCACGTTGGCACTGATCATTGCCATTGCACAATTACTATTATTCACCTGTGATCAGGTAATTTACCTCTATCAAGTTGATGGCTCCTCCCACCCACCCCATTTGTTAATGGAATTTTAATGAAACAAAGGTCTATCTTTTATCTCTTTGAGATCACTAACCATTGTATAATAGTACATCATAGTATATGAAATACATTTACTTTTTCCCAATCACCCATAAAAAGATATGTTATTCTCTTCCTTAGCCACAACCCCATAAATCTGAGTGCAGTTCTGCATTTAAAGTTGACAGGCTGATTTTCCCTTTTTCTTTGTGTGTCATGTGTTTTCCTTGCCAAAAAGTGCCTGTTTTGTTGCAAGTGAAAGAAGGAGAATTTTAAAGGATGCTAGAGGATCATAAAGACTCCCTATTCCCCAATCCCAAGCATGCATTCACCTTATTGTTCTGCTGACTAAAGAATTAGAAACCATTAATATTGTCACTGCTGGCAGGTCAGAAAAATACTTATTCTGTAGTCAAGTAGATTAATCCGAGGGGGGAAATAACCCTGCAAAGCCCTGGAAAAGCTGCCTGCCTAACCAATCCATTTTCTAAACCCAGATGTTTTCAATCTGTTTAAGTGTTAATCTCATGATACTTCTTTTTATGCCTAGCAAAATGATTTCAACATGTATTGAACTAAGAATTCATATAACTAGCGTGGTTCTTATTTTTTTTATGAAGGAGCCTTTAAATGAAATCTTTTCTATGAGTTTTTCAGTTATATGCTCACACTGATTATCAAGACATGTTAGGACCTCTTGCCACTGGCTTTTCTGATGAGCTCTGGAGACTGCCCAACTTTGGCTACACTTTTCAAAGAAACTTATGCTGAAATCAGAGGCAGTGTAATACTAGGTAAGCTATAAATTAATTCTTCTGTGATGAGAGCCTGAATAAACTGAGATACAGGCTTCAAAGAAGATGATTGAATGGTTTGGTCTAGGAAAGACACAGGGCACTTGTCCCATCTGCACAAGAGCAAGGAATTTCTGATGCTTTGCAGCCTCCCTTGAGAGGTTATTCGAGCAGCACAGTTAAACTACAAAGCAGTTATCACAACATTACACTGATTTGACTAATTGAGGATCCTGGACAGAGCAGGAGGAGTGGGCAGAGGTGGAGGTCAGAAGTACTGCTTTGCAGAGCCCATGATGGTTATGTAGAATAGTTTTGCAAATGAAGGCACTGGAATCCAGCCTCTGACATTTACTGCTGCAAGAACTGAGTTAACTACGAAACACAGCTATAGTTAGCCATTTTTCCTGAAAACTGGAGACAGCTTTCATTCTTACACACACCCCTCTTATGCCTTTTCTTGGCATGACTTTGGTCTCCTCTGATAAAGAACTGGTTTGAAATATGACAGCTAGGCTGCGAGTTTTAAGCCGAGACCTCTTTCGTGACAGGTGCTGATGGGCTTTGCTATCTGGGTTCACTCTGTGAAGAATAATAGCTTGTGAAAGGAATAACAAAGTCATGGGAAAAACAAGGACATTTATTATCCAAACATAGCTGCAGCGCATGCCTGTTGGTTATTTTGTGAGGAACATTACTTTTCCACATGCGGT
>JANHGB010040677.1:816-18143 GCA_026283785.1 Coracopsis vasa | reverse complement strand
GCCTTGCAATTCATGTCAAGAATCTTAAAGGTTATAGGAGGGCTGCAAAACCTTTCCTCTAGGGCTGCTGACTGACAGATCAGCAGCATGATTATAGCCTGATTTTGATAAATCATGTTCATCTACCGTTTGCGAAAGGCTTTAAAAGCACTGTTCGTGAGTCATGTGTTCCTGTGAAATACTTCATTGAATCCATAGGAAAAAAAGCAGCTTATGCCTTTGTGTATGTCCTGCTGGCGTACATACTGCGTGGTAGCTGGCCCGTGCCATCCAAAAGCAGGACCTTCACCCTGGGGAGCTGCCCAGACTTAAAGTGCCATACTCAAGGGAGTCACTTCTAGTATTCTGACTCACCACGGACATCCCAGTTCCCTAAGGGCCATTTAGCCCCTGAATCCTTGAGCAAAGCCCTTTTGCCTAACAAGTAGGCAGTAGATTTTGTCTGTGGGAACTGGCTGGTGGAGAATACATGCAGTTGCAGACAGCTGAGCTTACCCACACAGGGTGAGGGGTTTATTGTAGGGCTTAAAGATGCTTCTTTTATAAGTTGGGTATGAGAGGAGGGAAAGGAATCAGCTTAAAATTAAAATGAGGATTTTTCAACTCATTCTTAATATTTATAAGGCTCCTTTTGCCTTACAGACAAATCCTCAAAGAGAAGATGGAAAGCTGCTCGTCCTTAGTTCTTGTGCCTTTAGTTTAGCTTCTCATTGTTTATACTACTCTAAGCAAAATAACTGTTCTGGAAATGCAGTCATTTACAAAATCCAGCCCACTAAGCCTTAAACAGCAGAGACATGTCCTGCTATGTTTGTTCCTTTGTTGTTGCTATGGCATTACCACACATTTTTCTATGTAGGAAAGGAAATCCCATGGAGACCAGATAATAAAGGCTTGAATTTCCAGGGCACACTGTCCGTCTCGCCTCTTGACCTGTTTGACACCCTCTTTCACCAAACCTGCATTCACTGAACCCAAATAAACAGCCAGCCGTCAAAGGAAGTATTTTAAAAGGATTGCTCATGGTTAGCCTTGTTGAAATATACACTGGAAAACCTGCATTTTAATCACGTTTGGAGTTCTGCATTTCAAAAATGGTTTTGTTTAACTACATCAGACTTGTCATTCAGGGAAGTTTCCTTCCGTAGGATGACTGCATTTAAAAGTCAAGTTAACCAAACCCAGACAAATTTCCCAGGAGGCTGTAGAAAGCCAGACAAGCGTCTCACACACTCAGTACCTGACCCCTGTGCCGTACCAGGTGTATCTGCCTGCTATCAGCAAGAGGCCAAGATGCTGCATGTTGATACAACATCACCAATTCACAGTGGAGTGTCATGTCACGAGGTTTCATCAGAATATCATCACTGTATGTTTGTTGCTGGGACAACCTTGGCTTTGACTCTCCACTTCACTTGACACTGGTTTATAAAGATTAATCCTGTCCTCTAGCCAGTCTGCTCTGCCTAAAGCCCCATATCATTCTGGGCTGCACAGAACCATTGTGCTTTGCTTTATCTTAGAAATAGCTATTTCATGGTGTTACCTGAAATTATACTTTACATGTATGTTAAAATTGATGTGTAAATACAAGTTTGTAAAACGCTCTGGGACTTCAATCCTACGTGAATTTTCATTCAGGCCAATATACAAGGTGGTACTTGTCATACTCTAATCTTCAACTAATTTTAATGTATATCTAATTATAATTTAAGTGTCAGCTGTTGATGTAGTTATTAGCGAAGAATGTGCAGTTCACAACCGACCAAAGAGCAAACGTCTCAGCCTCAGGATTGTTCTGATGCAAAATGTCATGGTGTATTTTGAGCCAAACCTCTTGGGCTTCATTTGTTGTCTGTCTTGCACTGCTGTCATTTCTGTGTAACATAATTCAAAGGCACCGGCCTAGCCATCCAGGCATATTAAAAGTGCCTTGTATCCTCTCATCTTTCAAAACCACATATCCATATTGCATATAGGATACTGCAGCCAGAAGACACAACCAGCCAGCACAGGATAATCTGCCGCAGGCAACATACAGCTTGTGGCCTTCCAAATTCTTCAGACAACACAGGAAAACAAACAGCAGCCTTACAGACTTAATGGACTTCTAATGGATTTGATGGATTCTGCATCAGCAGTTTCTAATGGAACATCTAAAGAGGACAGTTTTCCTTCCCATATGGATTCCTAGGAGGACGTGAAGTTGGAGTGCAAAGGCTCCAATTTGTAACACTTCAATGCTGTGGAAGAGAACTCATGGCAAGACTGAAAGTCTTCATCTCTTCTGAAAAGTGATTTGAGTTTCCAGGAGGTAGTAAGTGAGCTATGTCATACCACAGCACTCAATAGTAGCAAAAAGCACCAGTAAACCCTATGAAGTTTGTGACCTCCTTGATCCATTTAACTCAGCTCCCCAGAGCTGGTGAAGAGGAGGTGGAGAAACTGGGGCTTGAAGTCTGCTCCCACGCCCAGAGAGAGGCTATGGTTATAGATGGGGAGTTGTTGTGCAGTTACCAAAAAGAAGACAAAGTCCAAAATGCCTTTGTTGAATCCAGCTAGGCAGCAGTGGTAATAGATTCCTCCTAGTTACGTATCCTTGACTTTGTTATTTTTGCATATTCTTCTAACTTCAGCTATTGATAAATAAATTGGTTTAGAAACCAGAGTGTAAATCACCATTCACTGCTGAGCTACTATTGTGCCTCTCATTTGTAAGGCAGCTTGCAAGCTTGGTTTTTTAATCAGTTTGGCTTGACATTTTGTTTTCCTACTATTATTTATGAGCTGTATCTTATGAATGGATTATGTAAAATAGTTTAATTCCAGTTGTTGCAATTTCTCAGATTCCATCACACAGAAGCTTGCTTTGAGTAGAACACTCAGGTCCAGACTTTGTTCTCAGTTGTGCTGATACAAATTAGACCATCATCCACTGAGATCAAAAGGGCTTTGCTCAGATTTACAACCGTTAGGAGCATTTAGGAAAAATTCTGAGGAGTGCTCTTCTCAGAGTAAGCAAAAGCACATTGCTGCTTCCAGCAGCACATTTCACAGGTGGGGTTAACCTTCTATTCTCAGCTCAGTAACTGAACCTGGTGATTCTTGCAGCAAAGAATTATCAGCTGCATTCTTGACTGCCTTTGTTAGAATATGTCAGAAACATGGATGGGTGGATTTGAGAACATTTGCTTTCTAAGATTTTGAATACCCTCAGTCACTTTCAAGCAACTGAAACCTTCATGGCTAATTAAAGCAATCTTAGTCCCCATTTGATGGTAGGTGTTAGCTCTTTTCTGTGAGAGCAGGCTACTACTGTCACAAAGCAACAGCTCTTAAGCCTTTGCATGTAAAAACTCTCCAGATGCTAAAAATCTTGCCAATTATTACTCTCCATTTCACAGGTTTCTCTGATCTCTCAGCATCTGACTTCACACCTGAGTGAGGAACAGAAAACTTGTGAAAACAGGAGTTTGGTTGCTAAGGAGCATTTGGCATGTATTTTTGCTATTTATTTCCATATACTAAATGATAGTTCATTTCTCAGTATGAAGCATGCGATGTGGCCTACAGCAGTTGTAGATAAGGTGTGGTATCATGCAAAGGAGAGAGAAAAACCAGTAACTACAAATTTCTGCTTCACATTGGCTTGCTCAGGTTATTGCTCCATGGTTGCCTGGACTCAGGTCACTCAGTCAATTGCTCAGTTCCTGCATTCACACAGTGTTCCACTAGAGACCAACCTGGTGTCAGAACAGCAGCTGGCTCATGGGAAGCCTCACAAGGAGGCAGCCTGTTCTCTGCCACTTGTAGGTCAAACTGGTTACATTTTTCATCTCAGCACATGGAAATAAGTATGGTTAATTTGTATGTCATTGTTGTGACAACGCAGAGCCATGAGGATGATGGATGTCTGAAAAGCCATTACAGGGCAGTTTTTCAAAGATGACTGCAAACCCAGGGCAAGGCAAAGGCACGCAGTTCTGTGCGTGTAAACCAGGCAGTTACAACCAGAGGCACACAGACTGCACGTTACAAAGCTATAGCTTCCTTGTTTGAAGAAGTGCCTCTCAGCTGAGTTACTTAGGGCTTTCCTGGCTCACCTGGCTTTGCGTTCAGGCAAGGAGAGCAGGCAGGACTTGCACAGCCCAAACTGCTGCCTGAGGCCTGACACTGCACATGACCAACGAGTTTTGCTGGTGCTCTGCTGGACCCAGCACAACTCCTCCCTGTTTGAACTACAAAGGTCCCAAAGACCAGCCTTTCCTGGGAGCAGGGAGCAATCCTGCACAAGGCCTTCAAGCGTAATTTATTCTGATTTAGAAAGGCATGTTATTCTAATGGCATAACATGCTAGGCATGATACAGTTTAAATGTTTTTCACTGGTTACAAATGTGACCTTCATTAACTTGTCTTTGTGCGCCCAGATCTACAGGAACAGCTCATTGCATTTTCAATTTAATTTAATTTGAATGATAATTTAAAAGTTGTTTGATGCAAATGCGACCATCTGCATCCTCGCAGCTGACACAGTTTTTAAAGAGGAGTTAGTGTGCAGGGGTGGAGGGGAGAGCTTGAGCTTTGCAAGGTGGTTTACTGCAGGGTGTGGAGCACTCTGGGAGCAAGCTGTGAGTGCCTAGGGGCTGAGCAGGGAAGAGGAGAGAAGCTGAGCCAAGAAATTGCTGGTTGTCAAAGCTGTACCTGACCATTTAACTGTGAAATGGTGATCACAAGTCATCAGACCATCCCAGCTTATGATGCTACTTGTTGTCTGAGCCACAGTGACTGTCCTATGTATGTGCTAGCTAGACCTGTTGCAATACAAAATGCATTATAGCTTAAACTGCAAGGAGGGGCTGGGATAGATACTGGGTTGTCTTGTGCATAGCACTCTAGTGCCTAGGAAATATACTGGATGTAGCTCTTCTTCTGGTTTTAATTACTGGCAGTAACAGCACTGTCCTCAAATTAAGAGCTTGTGGTGATTTTGATGGGGTGGGGAGAGGGATGTAGAAAAACTCCCGTTTTGCTATGACTGAATCTAAGCTGTAGGTTTGTGGAAGCAAGGAAGGGCCTGCCTATTCCTCCCCTCTGCAGTACACCTTGCAATACTGGATGCTTGGTGACAGTAAATAAACAGTACTAATGGCCATTTGTTCACAGTTACTACTTGGCTCCCAAACTTTGAATAACTTGATAAAACTGAAACTCTGAATTGTTGCACTGATTTTTCTAGAATTTGGTTTGGGTTTTCTGCTGATTTCATTCTAAAGTAATAGGCTAAAATGGGCTCTGGGCCCAATTCAAGCTCTTGAAAAGGAGTCAGAGGAACCATTTGCCCATAATGCTTCCCTGCTGGCAGCCTTGGTCAGGTAGGATGGAAGGGGAGCTCCTTGCTGAGCCCTCACTCTGCAGCAACAGTGCTTCTACTCTGCACCCCAGGGAGTCATGCTTGGAGACTACCATCCCATGTGGCTCCAACCAAACCTACATGAACTCTAGTGGAAGGGCTAGCAAGGGGAAGGGAGCTGGGGAAGGATTTGAAACAAATCACTTTGTCCTGTACCCTGAAAATCTGTATTTCAAATAATGCTTTTTTTGGCACCTGTGTGCAACAGCCATTGCACTGGTGCTCATGGGAATGCAGTTAAAAGCTTTTAGCTAAATTTTGCTAGCATCATCTCCCTTGGCATTGCAAATCTGGATGAGGGAAATGAGCAAAATAACCCTTTCTAATAAGGAGGGATGGTTGGTTGGGTTAACGTTGTCTGTGAGTCAGGAGACCTAGTATTAATTCTTAGTACAACCCTATATTCCTGAGAGGCTGAATTCCTAGTGATTCCTAGTGAAACTCAACCATTGGCACTCCTGCAAGAGCAGACCATACCCATCTCTGCTCTGTTGTAGGGATTGCACTGTGTGCTTCTATCTTCTCAAAAGCAAAAAATAAGCTGCTGCCACTTCAGCACAATAGAGTTAAAAGTACAGTCTATGCCAAAGCACTACTGAGGATTACAGATCCCTGATTAAAATGAGTGTGTACGTTATAAACAAGGATTTATTGTCTTAAACCTAGGAACTGGATGAAATACTGTTGGAAAAACTATCCAGCAGTTTTCTGCTGTAGAGACTTCACTGCTGATGCATTTATATAACATTTTTCTTGCCCTTTATTTAAAATCATGTTTTCTGCTATTTCTCTTGTGCTCCCTAAACTGGGACATGAGAGATCACAACATCTTTGACAACGATTGCCTAGAACTCCCCATACGGCTTAGCTGTCTTACTGCATCGTGTTTCAGATGCCTCTGGGAGCTGTGTTAGCAGTCACTCAGGAATACCAAAGCTTGGAGATACTTGTGTGGCTGCATTTTAGGTAGCAAGATGCACATATGACTTTGTTAAAACTTTGTTCCATTTGAAATTCACCTTGCAAGCAGCCTGTCAGCATTCTTGGCTCTCTCTCTGACAGTAGAAGACTAAATGTAGCAACCTGACTTCTAATGGATGGCTCTTACTCTGCAAATTATGTTTTAACTTTATTTATGAGCATTAAAAAATGCTACTTAAGTCAGCTTTTGGAAACACATGAGAGAGGTCTCTGGTTTTCTTGTAAGAGATCAGACTGAGTGAATAAAGTGAACAAAGAAGCTGAGAAGGTGGTTGGGAACCAAAGCTTTAAATTGCAACTGTAAGGCTGATTTCTGATAGTGCTGCTCCCCGAACCCATTAGAGAAACACTTAACAGAAAAAAGGCACACACACCCCTGGAGAGCCTTCTACCTCCTGTAGAGATCTGGAAGAAAGCTCACATCTACCCATTAGAAAAAAAGTACTTTTAGCTTTTAAGTTCAAATTACGGGTCCAAACAGCATATGCTGGAACTGAACACAGTCTTGCTGGGAAGGGATTTGCCAAATCTGAGGCTGCTCTAGCAATAAATAATAAACCTAATCAGGCTCCTTCCCTCTGGGGCACCCGGTTTTGTGACAGTGATCCAACAGGGCTTCAGAGCCTCTCTTCTGAACAGGTATTCAGAACACCATTGAAGTATTAAAAAAAACCCAACAAACAAAGCCACTTTTCTTGAGAGGCACCAGTTAGAGACACTCACATTATTTGTGGTTGTATTTTCCTACCATTGCACATCAGCTGCTTCTGAAAAAATACAGGAGAAAAAACCCCTACAATTCAACAGCAGCTGGTGTGACTCCTGTGCATTGCTGTGCAAGCCAGGGAAAGCAGCTATTTTATACAAATACTGATTGCAATGTGAGAAAACTATGGACATTCTTATTTTTCTCACAATACTTAGTTTCAGTGGTATCAAACATCTCTTTGATAGAAACCTTATAGTTTGGCTTTCGAGAGGCAAAATCACTTTAACTGGTTGTGTTAGAAGGACTGCAGATTTCATCTGTCACTGAAAATCCTTCTGTGCTTCCCCTACAAACACACAAACATCAAACGGTGGAGCTCTTCCAAGGCTGTCAGCTCAAATATCCTTTTCTGGCCTGGAAGATGCTTAAAATGGGAAGTTTCAGAAACAGAGATGAGAGGACCCACGTTTTACCTTCTTCATGCTTGCTGCAGAAACTCCCACTACATGCATTGCTCCTTGCTGGTAGTTCCAAGGATTTTACTTTTTATTTCTGGATCTCTAAGCTTTGGCTTTTCCCTCTGCATAAACCTTGAAACCAGTCAGAGGAAATGAATGGTGCTTTTCCACCAGCAGCTCTGTCGAGCCCAGATGGTAAGCCATGGCTGACATGCCAATGAGTCCTGTAACAGCTAGCAATGCTAGTGAAAGGGGGGCTGTTAGTGCCTTTGTTGTAGGAGAAGTTGTTCACTACTGGGGTAGGAACC
Source organism: Coracopsis vasa (assembly GCA_026283785.1). NCBI lineage: Eukaryota > Metazoa > Chordata > Aves > Psittaciformes > Psittacidae > Coracopsis > Coracopsis vasa. The sequence continues at coordinate 10,276 of JANHGB010040677.1, read as the reverse complement.
CCCCAGCAGCTTGGTAGCTGAGCCCTTTCCCCCTCGTGTCCTCATAAATTAAACATAACGGCTGCCGCCTGCTCCTGCAGACAGCCCTGTTCTAATAAATCATGTAAATAGAGTCTTGGAGCTTCGCTGCCCTTTATTTCACTTGAGTCCCGTAACTCAGCTGTTAATTGGATCTAAGATAAAATCTATTTTACTGCATGTTTCCTAGGCAGGATTCTGTAAAGTCCTCTCCAGAATAATAACCCATAGCATTGCTCTCTTTGTTTTGCTCCTCTCCAGCACCAAGGAGGAGAGCAGTAAGGCAGCATGGCCAAGCTCAAGAGAAATTTCCTTCCTTGTGGCTCTCCCTGGCTGCTCTGGTTTGGCTGTCAGTTCTGAGCCACCGGCATCCTGGTGAAGATTCACACTGGTTTTAGCAACAGTAGCACAGCTGCCAACTCCAGGATGCTTCTGCCTTCAGTCCCAAAGCAGAGGTTTCCAAGGGGCCTGGCAAAGAGTAATCCCTTTGGTGCAATTATACGAGGCTGTTCTAAGCAGCAAGTATTTTATCCTACCAGGAAGCTTGTTTGTCAGAAAGATCTTAGAGAGTTCTGGTGCTTCATTTGGTGCAATGCACCTTTTCAGTTGGGAATTTCATCGCTGAAACAGACATGGGGTGTACAACCAAAAAGGCATTTGGAGGGGTTTTGCCTTGGAGGTGGAACCCCAAATCTTCTGTTTGCTTCTTACTTTCCACTAATTGCAACACAGAAGAAATTTCTGGCCTTTTTAGGATAGCTGCTTAAAGAGGTAAATAAAACCTGCACCTGGGGAACTGAGCAATGGCAAGCTTTCTTCAGTTTCTGCCTCTCGAAACTGGTATCCTATTTTAGCAGAAGATTTGTTGCAAGGTCTCTTGTCTAGAAATTGTCACCTCCCTGGTCCTGTCCTGTGCAGAGTGGACAGCATCAGCTCAGGATGTAACTCCTTTTCCCTGCAAAGCACCTGGCCAATGCTTTGTCGTGCACAGAAAGCACTGAGAGCAGAGAGATGCCCTCAGCCAGCACCATACAGAGCTGCAGCCTTGCACAGGTCATGTCAGCTACAGCAGATGGGCTACTGGTTTTATTGTTTATAGACCTAACCTGAACCAGTATCTAGGAGCAACGGCAGCATAATTAGCTTTGGCAATTAACACTGCTTAAATGAAGCTGTGGCAGGACCAAAGACACTTCTTTAGATTACAGAAGCAGCAATTAGTGTTTCATTAAAGTAACAAGCCTAGCTAAGCTACTGAGCCTGCCAGGGTGTGCTGATCTAATTTTGGGACCCATCAATAAACCCAAGGGGCACTAAAGTGAGATGCATCGAGGCTTTCACCACCACATTTGAGAAGCCTGACTGGAAAGTGACAGAAGATTTTGTCTTGGTTAGATAACAGTAACCTCTGTCTACATGTGAGGTATCACTAGGTAGCACCAACTACAAAAAAAGCAGATGGGTACAACTGGGCACCTCCAATCTGGTAATAAAGGAAGTAGAATTCATTTCCTGTCTTATCTGTACCCCCAAGCAAGTATCCTTTTTGTTAGCTTTCTGAAGAGTGCCAGTTTCACGTTGAGTTCTCTGGCTGGTTTCGGTCTGAAAAACAATGCATGTGTTGAAGAACATATATTTTTTCTTTGGATCTGCAGCTGTAGCTTGGTGGTTTGTTCACCTTAAATGTGAAGTCAGTTCTGCCTTGAGGGGAAGGGGCTGACACCACACAGCCAGGTGGGTCCTAGTGCTCAGTGTCAGAAGGACCAGGTTTTGTCACTGTTAGCCACTGGGGACTTAGGATGATAGAGGTACATTACATGCACATACAGCTTTTAAATGCCAGGTTTCAAAAAACATTAACTGTAACATAGTGCATGTACCTCCCTCCCATCATTTGTGCATATTATATTCCAGCTAACATACCAAACAGTATTTAGTGGTTTTGCTAGGAAATACCGCTAGAGAATCAGCAGAATGTACCTTTTTTGTTTGACTGTTCTTTGGCATAACACAGAGGAAAAAAACCCATCCTGCTACGAAGCTTTCTGTCATCCTAAGGGTTATTACACAACACAGAGGTTAACACAGCGTCTTTTCCTTGCAACCTGCTTTGCTGTTTTCCGTGCTTTCCTGTAACCAGTAAGTTTCAGTAACCTGGAAGCTTGATAAAAAAAACCCAGGCACTGAGCTGTACGTCTGTGAAAGAGGCTGATCTGATAAAGTCAGGAACTTTCTAATAGCAGTTTTAGTGGAAAGTGTTCCTGTTGCAGCCAACAGTAAGAAGGGCTTTGGAGGTCTCTCTTCTCAATCAGCTTGCGCTTTGTATTTCCATTAGAGCTTTCTTGCAAGAGCCCATTTCTGGATATGCCAGAAAAACAGGAATGCTTTCCTGATTCCTGGATATGAAAACTTACTAAGGAGGAGAAAGCATGTTCCCCCATTCACTGTTTACTTTGATTAGATGAGAAGGTTTTATTTATGGCTGTATATCAGGCTTGGGACTTCCAAGAGGGGAGAATAAGACAAAAGTCTCTAATGTGGCTTCCATGAAGTTTCTGCCACTGAGCTGTGTGGAGGGGAAGGAGCTTGGCAATGGGACACCCATTCACAAGCTGGGGACAGGCTCCCTCCCCATGATGTTGTTGTTCAATTCCCACTAAAACTCTTTGACCCCAGCGTTGGTCAGCATTAGACGCTTTTGTCACAGCTCATTACACAGCAGGAATGTGGAAGCCCAGTGACCTTTCTCAGAGGGACAGGCAGAAAAGCAACAGCACAAAGGAGGGAGGAAAATGTTGTACACTTTAGAGGAGAAATAATTGAATGTTATTGTGATGGAAAACACTGGGCTGACAACGGGCAGGGACAAAAATCTTCCTTTTAGGGTGCTGGTTGTGGGACATGTGGGGTTTGGACATCTATTCATTCAGCTGGGTTCAGCTTCCCTTCCTACCCCTCCTTTGGCTACCAGGGAATTTTGCAGGCTGAGGAATGGCTCTCAGGTCCCAGTGATACTGGGCATGGGGGACCTGGGCACTTTTGTGATGCACTGGAGCAAGGATCAGAGGTGGAAGAGCTGGGGTTGCCTTGCATGGCAAAGGCAAAAGAAGCAAGAGGTCTAAATGTGACATTTCTAAACCTATTAAAGAAGTCAAAGCAAACTTTCAGCCTTTCCCCTAAAGCTTCCCAGCTTCTATACTGGGGTACTAGAGCCAGTGGGACTGCTCCCAGCTGTGACTCCAGAGTTTCTCCTTCAAACAGGTCAAGGCTTCCAACCACATTGTTCCCCCACTCATTTCACTTCCAGTTTTTATTCAACCTGACTTCTCCCGTCTCCTGAGATAAACTGATTAATTCTTTTCCCCTTCGTAGTCCCCTGAGTCCCTTGTTCAATCTTTCCCGCCTCAGTGAGATCTTAATAAATGCTGCCTGTGGCTGGAAGTGGGATTGGGTCTCAGAACTGTAATTAATTCTTTACTTCCTCCATGGCTTCAATATGCTATTTACAGCCATTAGCCCAAGCAGAAGCAGAGGTTTGCAGACTACCTCCAACTTTTGCCCCTGATTAATATATCTACCCTATTTTCTCCTTGCTCTCTTGCTTTTCTTGGTTTGCCTTGTATCCAGTTTACTGTCAACATATGAAAACACTGACAGGCTTCCCATCAAAATGTAATCTCAGAGACAACAATCACTAGTTTTTCCTCTTTGCTAATGCTATGTTACTTGAAAGCCTCTTAGTCCAGGCTGGCTGCTTGTGACAGGACATCCAGACCCATAGCAGCAGCATGACCATGGTCTGACTATAATCTCCCTAATTGCTTTCTGTAGTCTCCTTTCCAGTAGCAGCTTGCAGGATTTTAACTCTAGCACAATGACTGTCAGCTCTGGGAGAGCTTTGGACGCATTGCACAGGAGGAGAGTGTAACCAACTTGGAGGGAGGTGGGTGAGACCCGACAGAGATGACTAGGAGGATTGTAAGGTCTGAATGAGAAAAAGCTATTAAAAGGGTTTGTGGTTGTTGGCAGATCAGAAGAGGGGAGCACAGTGAATGTTTGAAGCCTTTAAACACTACAGAATTATGTAGGCTGATACCATACATTATAAATAGGAGTGGACTGAAGATAATCTAGGGATAATTGGGCTGAGTAGGGGAGCTGTTCCTGGCTGGCTGTGGGAGCCTTCTCTGCCAGGGATGAAAGCCCCTGGCACTGGCCCTGTTTTATACTGAAGGAAGTGCCTCAGCCTTCCACCTGGGACCTGCTCAGGGTTTCAGCAGTGAACTGGAAAGCTGCATTCAGTATGCCAGTGAGGGAGCGAATGCAAATTTCCTCCTTCTCTCTCTTTTGGGTGAGATTTATGCCACCTCCACATGCACAGCCTCCTGGCAGCAATAAATCACAGAGGGGGAGGGAATGCTGCAGGGAAACGGTTACCCTGCAGTTTCTGTGCGAGGGGCAGGGAGATGGGATGTGTTGGGATCAGCCATCCGCTCCCAGGCATGTAGCCCTAGCATTGCAAACTTGGTCTGGCACATGCTCTCACTCTTTCCCACTGCTACACTAGAGATCAAACCCCCAGAGCCTGGGGATTTGCTTTCCCTCCTGTACCAGTGTTGCCCAGGTACCCAAGGCTGGGATGCAGCTGTCAATGTCATCTTGGCAGACAAATTTATTACAGAGGAGCACTCTGCCAAAGCCTTCCCTGGTACGTGATGAGCATTGGCTGCATCACAGACCTACAGCTCATCACAGATCTACATCAGCAGTCACCTCTCCCATTGGGACCCCTCTCCTTGGGAACTGTCAGTACTGCTGTCAGGTGTCTTCACCTCTGCACTGCAAAGCAGAAATGGAGGCAGGACAAGGCCACAGCTGAGCACTGCAAGAAGGCTCTTGGTACTCATACCAACCCTGTGAGGCACCATCTCAGTGCTCTGCTCCAGTCTGCAACTCCCTGGCAAAAATGCCCAGCTGATCTGATAAAACCTTGCATCTGATAAAACCCAGCAGCTTCAGCCACCTCCTAACCTTACCTTGCAGCCTCCCTGCTCCTGGGACTTTGGCTGGGCAGCTGTCAGGACTGGAAACACAGGAGATGCTGAGACCTCTTCACGCTGGCCACAAGCAGCAAGCACAAGACACAAAGGGGACAAGTTTCCTTCAGTGCATCATGCTGAGCTCAACACGCTCTTCTCCTCACTGCCCCTGCAGCTGGCAGGGTTCGGTCAGGGGAATGAGCCCTGATCCAGAGGATCTGGGTTCAACCTCCAGGAAAGGCATTTGGCTGCTGCCTGTAAGCACCTGACTGGTTTAATCCACTTTCAGTGCAGAGCTCTCACAAGCCCCCAGCAGAACTAGGACAGCTAAAAATACTCAGTGCACAAAGAAAGTAATTTGGTTAGGACTGAAGTGATCTATCTCAAATCAAAAATGTGCAAACAGTGGTCTCATCAGGTCAAGCATCAGAAAAGGAGCAAAGGTGTGAACTAGTCACAGGGCTTAAGAAAAGCAGCAAAATCTGAAGATTTTGCTAAACTCCACAGCAAGAGCAGCAGAGCCTGTACCAGCATCACAGGGAGGTGCCTGCTCATTTCTCCACCATACGCTGACTTTACCTTTACTGTCAGTCTAAATTCTGCCAATTATTAAATTATCCAACATGCAGCAGGAGCGCAGCTCGATGGGATCCAAATGGTGTCACTACAATTATGGTAATTATCTGAAAACAAGCCAATTACTCCCCTCCTTTTCGTGCCAGTTGGTACCAAGATAGCAGCTGTTCAAGGCAAATTTGTTACCGCGTTACAGTACATTTGTTAAAGGTTGAGGTTGTAGATTCTAACCCTCTTTTAAATATTCAAAATGCTATAAAGTTGTGGAGTGTATAACGAAGTAGGATTTTTTTAAATGTTGGAAAGGGAGAAATTTCTTTTATATGCCACTAGAACCGGTGGGAAAGTGATTTACTAACGACTGCTGGCTGGAAATGTGTACTTTGCAATCAGCATAGAACTGAGCTATAAATTAACCTGTGTCAGCTTGTTACCTCTACCCATGTAAAATGAGTTAAATGCAGACATTTACTGAGGATCTTATACATTTCCCTTTCTTCAGTTTTGGCATTTGGGATGCTCAACACATCCAGAGGCATCTTGCAGGATTGGCCCCTGCATTGGATTCACTTTCAGCAGCTTGTTCAATTTGTCAAGTGCTTTGGCTCATTAAATCATGTGAGAAGCAGCAACACTCTTATGGAGAGTGAAGGCTCAGCTCTGCACACATCCCTGTGAGCACTGCCCCAGGCAAAGCAAGTTGGGCCAACACTGGGCAGAGCTGTAGGAAACTCTTAGCCCACATGAAGAGGCTCCTGAAAAGATGTTATCAGGTATCTTTCATTTTGAACCTGTTCATATGAAGGACAGCCTGGCTTAGATCGGTGAAGGTTTCACAACATACAAAGCCCACCATTTGCAACTACTGCCAGAAGTCCAAATGAAGCACCCTTGGGCCACAGATTAGTGTGACCTCTCATTTTGCACAGATGTTCCTTGTAGAAACTAGAATCTTCCATCTCATGTTTGCTACCATATCCTCCCTTGGGCTGACCTTAAATTATTTTTCATGTGATGTTTTGAAATCTTTGGCTTTGATGTGCGTAAAACACTTCATTCAATAAATGTCATGAGCAGATTAAAGAAAATTAAATGGTGGAAAGAAAAGATAACTACCTTCTGGCTTGAACAACATCTTCATGACAACTGCATGAATCAGCTACGAAAAATGTGTGTTTCCCTCTTTGTGCTCATAGTAGGTGCCAGGGGGTTATGTTTATATCTGTGGGCTTAACATACACCCCCCTGCATCTGTAATTCCCTGCAGCTCATGTGCAGCTACACAGCCAAGGCACAGGACAGAGCTTAGTTCCTGGGAGCAGGTTAGTGGCATTAGCCTGCTGCTTTGCTTGAAATAATTAGCCTTGCTCACAGATGACCTTCACAGCAAGCCCTAAAGGCTGGCAGATTTGGGTTGTATTGGAGCAACAGAAAAGCACATTTCAGAGTGCTCCTCCTTGAGAAATCTCTGCTACTCACTCTACCAGTCCAAAGGAACTGGAGCTGAGTATCATGGTGCCCATGCACCTGCAGCAAGGTTTCTCACTGCTACAGACCACAGGGCACAGACGCAACCACCTTCCTGGACATCCCTGGTACCTCCCTGCTATTCTTAACGGATACTATCTGCTTTCCATTTTCCTTTCCCAGAAGGTCTCTGTTGCTGTCAGAATGACATGCCAGGACTCTTTCTGCGTTTGGGGTTGTTACCAGTTCCTACTAGCTTGGCAATATGTGAAATACCACCTCTTGCAAGAAAGTGTAAGTACGCTATCCCCTACTGATCACCACTCGATTCTTCCTTATTATTTAAGATTTACTTATTACCTTATCCTTTTGCTTCACATTATTTCCACATTTGTTGCCCATTAAAACTGCCCAGCTCAGATTTCTCCCTGTTAAGCAGCAAGAAGATACCCAGCCAAAAGGATTACATTTGATAGTGTGGAAAAAAAGAAAATAATAAAAAATAATCAGGCAGTCCCTTGCCCAGTTGTAGCATTAGATATGAATGAGTGTGTAAACAGGTTTCTGCTTATCAGTCCTGCTGCTATCTGCTGCACACAAACTGCTCAGCCCCACAAAATCCAATTTCCAAGAGGTTAGAGGAGGGAACTGTTTGCAGAAACAGAGCAATACGAATCTCCAAAGCCACAGCCCTCATTACGCTGATGTTACAGAGAGAAATGTCGCTTGACTCCTCCTGGCACCCAAAGGTGACATTTACTTTTGTGACTTTGATTAGAATCAGCCCAGCTTTGCCACCGGATCATTTCCTCCCATTTTCTCATGCTTGTGTGGTGGGTCAGTGAAAGCAGCTGAGCCCCCTCTGCAATCATTGTGCCTAGGGCAGGCACTGGGCCCTGGGGGTCTGCAGTGCACCCTGACACTATGACACAACTGTCCCCTGTATCCCCCAAAACAGCCTGGAAACTTGAGTTGGAAACACCAGTCACACACTGGCAGGAGAGACAGGAACACAGCCCACTGCCTCCTGCAGGGTGCCCTACACCAGGCATGCAGTGAAAGGGTGAGGTTCTGTGTTTAAACCTATGCTGTTTTGAGCTTTTGTCAAGACCTGGATGTGGACAGATGTTGCAGCTCAGTCCTGGAGGAACTGAACCCTGCGAGTGCTCTCTAGCATTGAGGAGGAAGGAGCACATCATGGGAGATGCTGTGGGCTGGACCCTCTGACCTGGCTGCTGTAGATGACAGCGGGGAGCATACAGCAGCATCCAGTGGCAGCAGGACTGTGAGGTGCAAAAGACAAATGTGCCTCAGCTCCTGATGTAGGCACAAGCTCTTTGTTTATTCCCAGATAGAGTGATCAGGCAGCCACCTCCTCTCCTGACACCTCCTGGAAAGGATTGTGGCCCAGAAGTTCACTGCCTCAGTAAAAATGCAAACTGTAAGCTGATTAGATATTCATAGATACTCTTCCTTGATTAGCTCACCATTAATATTTCAGTGTCAGAACTGGATGCATACTGCCTCCCTGCTCTCTTCCTTCCTGCTTAATTAATTTTGACCATCACTGACAACAGTCTCCAACAGATAGCAGAAATTGAAGTGGGCTGTTCCGTGACTTTGCTTGCTGTAAACAGCTATTTGCAATTCCTTTTCATACATCACCCACTCGGCACAAAGAGACCATGGTAGCAGAAAATGAGTCTCCCTCATAAGGGCTTTAGAGCTCCAAAAGAACATTTGCTTATTTGATAAAAATATGCAAAAAGACAATGCAGTAGGCGCAACACAGCAACAAGATTTGTGTCTCACCTCATAATCTGCTGGCTGTGATGCCAGTAAAAAAAATAGAAAGGGACAGAATTGTTACTTTCTCTTTAAAAATAAAGGGCCTTTGATTTAGCATAGCTCATAAAAGCCAGAGTATTGCCCAGCTGTGAGGGGTGTGATAATTGCTGCAACTCCAGCAGTGATATGAGCAGCTCACTTCATAAAATGCAGGCTGCATGGCTGCCTGATGCACAGCACACACATCCACAGCTGATAATATGACATACTACTAATAGTCTGTTTGATTTTATTGATGTGCTCAAGATATATGGGGGCAGAAGAAGCAGCGAAGCACAAATTGTACAGCAGCGTTTGTTCCAGCCCAGCCCAGAGGACTGTCTGCATTTGTCTGTGTTCCTCCTGGGCCCAAAGGGATGGGAGCTCCCCTGCATGACAGGAGGGCAGTTGCCACCTCCCAGGTCCACATGGTCCTGTAACAACATGCACTGGCATTGCTGTCACAATGTGCCTACCTGGGACCAAAGCAGCACTGGCTTTGCAGAAACAACAGTTTTGCCTTTTTTTGCTGC
>JANHGB010040675.1:36432-57968 GCA_026283785.1 Coracopsis vasa | reverse complement strand
TGTGTAGCCAGCTCAAACCCTACCACCTCTCTGCAAGGCCAGTTTTGATGCTCAGCACAAAACAGAGAAGAGGCAGGACAGAAAGAAGGTGTAACAATCCCTCTTAGCCCATTAACAAAAGGAGCTGGCAAGCCGAGATTTGATGACTGCCGAAACAATATGAAGAGGTGGTGATTTGCTGGCGATGTGTAAAAGCAGGCAACAAATCAGCTGGCAACGTGCACTAGGCTGAAATTAAATCAAAGCAAAAGGCAGATGACTTTGAACGGGCTCCAAAGGTCACAGAGAAACAAGCAAAAACTGACAAGGTTCACAGGAAAACAGAGCAAGCAGAAGGAGCGCTGCATCTTCTTGGCTTGGGAGCTGTTGGCATCCGACTTGCAGCATGTCTCAGTTAAATAAATGTATCTGGAGGGAGGCTGGAGGCGTTAGAAACAGAATTAACTGGTGCATAGAAGCCTGCCTGTTACAGCACTGGGGAAAGTGTGCAGAAACCATGGTGCTGAGCAAGGCTGAGTTGCAGTGGAGCTTTGATGCCATGGGGATGGTGATGCTGGAGGCAGGCTTTAAGAGTGGCTGTTCCTTACAGTGGGTGCAATGGGTTATAGCTGCAGGACTATAACTGCTCCATCAGTGCTTCATGCTGTCCCAGTTATCCGTTAGTCACAGGAAACTACTTCACACCATGTAGAAAGAATGGCTCTTGTGTAAGAGATTAATGGAGGAGAAACAATACTCCAGGAGTACTCTAAAGCCAGTACTCCTTACGTGAGGCAAGATACAACCACTAATAAGAAAGAAGCAAAAAAGAGCCTTTGTGTTGAGGATGCAGAATAGCAGCGCATCAAAGTCAGGGGAAAAAGCACTCTCAGCTTAGGGCAAGGAACTCAGAAGCCATGAACAGCAGGGCAACCTACCCGTGGTGGGATGCCTAAGCAGAAGGAGGATATGAGTTGGTACTTTCCTAATTACAGCATCTGCTTATAGCTATGTTTTCATCTTTTGGCAGCTTGGCTGGTACAGCATTTAATTATCCCTGCAGCTTGGGGCTGGTAGAAGATGCTTTTCAGACACCTAACAAGGATAAAATAAGTAGAAGCAGCACAAGTATCCCCTTCTCTCTTGGCCTCTAGCAAGGGCAAAATCCAGCCCCCATAGTGTCTCCTATGCATTTGCCTCCTAAGTATTGCATTAGGAAGGAGCTGTAGTAGGCTTGGAGCAATGAAGCCCAGAGAAATGGGAAACACATAAGGGAACGGTTTACACCAGTTCCTCCCAGTGCTGTGACATGAAGAGTTCAAACCAGTGTGTGGGTCACCAGCTCGATCAGTTCCTTAAGGGGTTTGAGCTCCTGTGGGCATCAACTTCCTGCAACCAGCAGTCTTCAACCTGGACATCAGCAATACACCAGCCCACATGGCAAATCAAGAGCTTCTGATTGCCCCCAGCTGATGGCACTGGGCTTTTGGGACCCATAGGAGAGACCTTGAGGAAGATCCCAGCCTCAGGCCTGTTGGAAATGGTTTGCTTTTGTAATGCAAAAACCCCCTGCATCCTCCAAACTGCTGCTCAGTGCTCCCTGCCATGGGGTTGTGGGGGATACACAAGCTTCATGTGAGGGAGGGATTGTATCTGTCTGGTTTGGGTGGAGGAATGGGTGGCGGGTGATGCTGCTTCCAGTTCCTAGCAGGAATCTGGATGTGTCTGTGCTGGGAAATTGCAAAATAGTACATTGGGCTAATTAATGCCAAACAGGAGGGCTTTGAAAATACATCATCAGAATAACCTTTAGCAACCACTAGATGCCTTCCATCCACGAGTAGCTCATAAAGAACATTCCTATTTAGTACATGGCAATGGAAATACATCTCAGGAGCAAACTGCCCAGTGCAACCATAACACCGAGTTAGGATTAAACAGTCTAACGTGCACAGAATGAAACACCACTCGGTCATTCATGCTCTGGGAGTGCTATTTTCACCACTGGCAGCTCCTGCAGCACTAACTAAAATACCTCTGATCCAGTCCAACAAGTTTTTTCCCAGGTTTGCTTCTCCACAGTGAAACCGCAGACCGTGCTATATGGAACGCTCGGGAAAGTCTAGAGTTACTGTAGGTTGCAGCGGTTGGATTTGATCCTAAAACAATGAAACCAAACGTGAAAAAGACACAGATGGCTGTCGCCTCTGTGCTGTTTGGAGTGGGTTTTGGTTTGTAGCCAGCCAGCCCCATGCCACAGTTATGCAAATAAAAGCAGCAAAGTTCAATGCAGTGGTATACACATCTCTGACAGACTGTGGCAATGAGGGATAAAATAGCTGAGTGGTTTTGAAGAGGACAAAAGGATCACCACAGCAGCTTCAAGGACAGAGGATTTAAGGACATGGGGTCAAACATTGTGTTCACTTAAGGCAAAAGAGGCTTTTGATGCACCTGGATACCTTTGTGCTCATGAGCATGTAGAAGCTTAAAAGGCTGATGAAGCCTGAAAGTCCTTCTCTGCAGGCCTCAGGGAGCTGGTTGCACGTCCTGTCTATGTAACATCAACTCCTTGGGATGGAGGCACTCATGTGGAATTCAGACATGTGGGTAACAATTAACAGCAACGAGAGGCAGAAAAAGGAAGAGCTTGAAAAGAAGAGGAATGAGAAGAAGCCATGGGAAAATAGTTCAAATTGCCTTGATCGAGGGTGCACCGCCAAGGTCTAGACCTTGAATTCAGCATAGTGTATGGGGATGTAAACACAACTGCATCCTCTTATCCTTATTCTTACCCTGCATCCTCTTATCCCAGGGCTGGATTTAGCCCTGTGGTGAATTTCAGGAAGAAACAAATGGGTAAGATTGGGCTGCAGTTTGCCATTAAAAATGCTGTTCTCCAGTGAGGCACAAGTAACAGCAGATTTTGATCTCTCATAATTAAACTCTTAATCAACCCCTTTTAAAAATGCCCGATGGCTCCCTTCTCAATCTCTTGTGAGGATGGGGAGGCTTAGAAATGTAATACAATTCCGTGGTTCAGTTAAACATCAGGCAGGTTTCAGACTATGCTTTACTAGAACCAGATGAATTTCTAAGCTCCAAATCCAGCATATAGAATGCTGATTAAGTTTGATCTGGTGACCATCTGTCCTTGTGTTTGTAGTACGAGTAGCTAAATGAAATTCTGGGAAAAAAAAGGATTATCTTAAATACACACAGGATAAGGCAAATTGAAGAAAGCCCCATTCACTGTTGCTATGTGAATCTTCTCTGCAAGAGGGGAAGATTAGGTTGGTCTCTGAAGTTACATATGCTCAAGTTTGCTTCTTTCTTGACTCTGAGAAGCTGAAAAATCAATCTGTAACTTTTGCTCTAATTGCATCTTGTGAACTTTCCTTTAGCTGCACACTCAACCCAGGCAGAGAATAGATTGGGTTCTGGTAGTGAGAAATGTTTCACTGTCAGAGCAAGTCAGTATCTTGGAAGGTGTAAATTGGTGCAGCTCAATGCAATTTCCCACCCCTTCCAACTCGCCTTGGGCCAGTAATCACCACAAATTGTTCCCCCCTTTTCATACTTGTATCTTGCTATGTATCTATCCATCTTTTCACTTAGAGCAAGTGAAGACAATTAAATTATGATTAATAGCTCGATAACCAACCAAAGGCCATCAGAGAGCTGAGGTAGTAGCTGCCAGGCTTTTTTCCAGTCATAATGGAAATTTCATGGAGAAAAGAACCATGTGAGAAGTGCTGGCATCACATAATGCCCTCCTTTGCTGAGAGCCAGCTAAGAGGCTGGGCCCATCAGCAGACTTGAATGTGAAAGAAGAGAAAGTATTGGGAAAGGCAGAAAAACAGCACTGTGGGAATCACAAATACAGGAACAGACAGTGCTTGTAAGGCTTGCTAACGGAAACGGTTTCTAACATGCAAAGGCACCAACTTCTGGTCCCCAAGGCCCATCTCATGCCACTGGCTTCTTCGTGTGAAGAACCACAGGGATTGCAAAGCAAAACCAAATTGAGTCTGTGTCCTTTGCCAGTTTTCCCCAGCTGCCCGAGGGACTTTGCTCTTTGAAACGGAGGGTATCTGTTCTTGAAAAGGAGCTGCTCACATGTCAGCGAGTCAGTCTGTGTACCAAAGGGAAGATGCTGAGGACAGCTGCAGGGCTTGGGCTGGGGTGCAGGACAGCGACACAAGGAGAGGCAGCTCAGCAACAACCACAACAAAAAGGACTGGCTGAGATTTGAGGAGTGCCTTGGGTGTGGGAAGCTCTTTGCTACCAAGGGAGCTGCCAGCTCCAGGCTTTCCCACTGCTTACCCGAGCCTGACTTGATCTCCTGGTAAAAGGGAAAAGGTTGCAACTGTGATGCTTTTCTGGGGAAAGAGAGAGTCACACAAATCCCCTGGGAGGGGCATGAGAGGAGTTTGCCACGAAGAGCTAAGCAGATATGTTTGAAGCTCCATGTGTGTTGGCTTGCCTGCTCTGGGGACTCCCTGCTTCCACAGGCACACGCTCCTGCCTGGTAATGCTCACATTAGGTGCTCATTTCCAATGGCTGGGAGGGAGGTCATGCAGACAGTACCTGTGCAAATTCATCTGGCTTTGGTACAATCGGCCATTAGTGTTCAAAGTCTGCAGCTGACACAAGAAAATCCAATCATTAGACTCTTTTCCACCTCAAACAACCCTAGGAAAAGAGCACATTGTCTGGAAGTCGCTGGGCTCCATCAATGCTTTTCACGTGGCCTTTCTCTTTGCGTTTTCTTTTTCTTTCTGAAGTTTAAAGACACTCTTGTTTTTCTTGCTAATTCTTTCCTCCCGGGTGCTGATAGGGATCTCTGTAACGTGAGACCAGCTGGAAGACATTCAAACTGCTTTCTGAATGTTGTTATGATAGAGTGTGGGGGACGTGTCTTTGAAGCTGCTGGGCTCAAGAGATGTCCCTGATTCAGGAGAAGCAAGAGGCAATTAAGCTCTTTTTCTGGAGCAAGATTGGAGCCCCTGCCTGTGAAAACACAAGTCACTTGCTGGTGTCACCACTCACCAGCCTGCAGGGAAAAGAAAACTTAGGTAGGTGTTAGTTAGCTGATGTTTCTGCATCCTGGGAGGACAAGGACATTGGGCAGAGCCACCTCCTGGCACAAGGGAGGCTGCAGTCTGTCCAAGCTAAATAGCCCTGCCTGCCGGAAGAACTGTGTGACTGCTCCATCTCTTTCTCTGCCAGGGAAGGCTTGTTTCTGACTCTCTCTTCCCAGTCCTTTCTGCAGCCTGGGTTGAAAATCCCCATGGAATGAGGTTCCATCAATCCTATGGGAGACAGTTCCATGAAGCACACATTGGTTATCAGCACCCTGGCAGAGATAAAGAAGGCAGACACAGACAGAAGTCCTCTAGGGAAGGAATATGCAGCCTATTGAGCCCAATACTGTATCACTGACTCAGTCCTAGTTCTACTCCACTGTGTAGGAGGAAAAGAAAAAGGGAAAAGGGTTTCCTCAGGGCCTGGCTGTCAGAAAAGCCCAGCAGCTACTGAGTGCTGGCCCTGTTTCTGGCTTCAGTCGTGGCTACTGAGCCCTTACAAGTTTCTTCTTCAGAGGAGAGGAGCCTGATGGGGCTCTGGCATGGTGGGAGGCTGACAAGCCCTCGTGAAAGCTATTTGTAATGTGTGGGGCCTGGGAAGAGCCAGCCAACAGCCCTGAGGAACTGGAGAGGAAGAAGCTGCACATGGGCTCGAGGAATCCAGGTCTGTTAGGCTTCGCCTCCCTCCCCATCTTCCCTTTGTAGATGTTCCCTGTGCAGACAGTTTCTGTAGGCATTTCCTGGGAATGCTGCACAGCCAAAGTTGCGTTTTTTATACTATTTACACCACTTTGCAAAATCAAAGGGGGGGGGTGGGGAGCACAGAAGGATAATATGGAAGCAACTTTGTCTGCACAAAGTGTAAGCAAGTTACCAGCCAGCTCTAACAGACTCTACATCAAATCATACAGTCCTCTAAACCATGCAGTGGCAGAAGCATCACGCTGTCTGTCTGAGGCCAGACTTCCTCAAGCTTTCCAGGGCTCTGCTCCCTCAGCTCCATCATCCTGTGCTTTCTCCAGGGTGTGAAACAAAACCTAGAGCAGAGCAAAGCAAAGCAGATGTCTCCTGGCCCTGGGTGCTGTGACAGTGCCACTGCTTTCATCACCCTGTGCTTCCACATCCTTCCTCTCTCCATCCATCTGCTTGCTCTTGCCTTTTCCATGATACTAGAAGTATTTTGGAGCAGGAATGATCTGGGTTACATGACTGTGTAGCAGTTTCCTGGCTGAGGGCTCTGAGTACTCCTGTATCTACATCTGTACTGGACACTGTAATTCTCTACCCTGGGAAGAGATAGTATGTGGCCATTCTCCCTCTCCTTAGGCTGTGGGCAGGCTAAGCAATAGCCTCCAATGCTGATGCATTCGCTTTGCCACTGCGGCACTGCCTATGGCAAAGCCTTGGGAAGGACTCCCCTTGCTGGATGGGTTAATACAGCTCTGAGGAATGAGGAATTCCTGCTCCTACTCTGCAGGATGAGAAGGCACTGGGATGCCATCACCAAAGACATCTCATTGCTGTGAATAATAGCATCTGCAAGTACAGAAATCAAAGAGCTTTTTCTCTGCCTGGTTTCTCTTGGCTCCACAGATGAACAAACCCAGGGTGATTGTTGACAAATCCAGTGCAAGGCAATGCAGGTTTGTAAAAGAATAAACTGCCTGAATGCCATCCAGTGGTCATCCATATGGATACTGCTTTATGAGGGTAAAGGACAGTGAAAGAGCTTCAGAGGACTGAAGTTCATGAGGACTCCACATAAGAACCAATGCCAGGTTAGCCTAAAGGATGCAGCTGAGACCTGCCAGCTAATTATGTTGTTAGTTATTTAAACAATTGACTCAGCCAAGGATGATCCCACCCAACCGTGACACCTGCAACTGATATGATGCATGGAACAGGATGAATGCCTCCAGATAAGATCCAGGAATGGCACTCATGCTGCTCACCCTGACTGAGCCTCTTGAGACAAGTAAAAACAGCGAGCAGCAGCCCAGGTTGAGATGCCCATGGGGAATCAAACAGAGGGAGTGTCCTGGCAAGAACATCCACAGGTGAACTTGTTATAAGAACACCCAGGAACCATCACAGGCAGGAACTGCCCTGTCCTGAGCTATGCTTAGCATCCATCTCCCCCAAAATCACAGTGTGCTGAGTGATCCTCAGCCCCACACAGGCAACTATAACACTTGTTCCCTATGCCAGACCAAGTGAGTGCCCGGTGAGCCTTATTCCTCCTAACTCTGGCGAACCTTGGCGCCAGGAACTTGGAGCAGCCTCCAGAGTTGCCACCTTCAAACCCCAAAGTGCAGGACGTGTTTCAGAGTAGAAGCAGTTTGAATGGTGTCAGCTTTGCTTGTGTTTGTTTCCATGGAAAATTGTTACTTTAATGCGAGTCATGGGAGTAATTAAGGGATAAATACCAGCACTGCAGCTCATCAACACGCTGGTGCCATTGCAACAGCAAAGGGAAGTGTACGCATTCCTATGGGGACACAGATCCAGCCAGGGTGCTGGCAAAATAACTGCTCCCATCCTTTGGGCTCTGGCAGTCTCCTCTGGTCTTAGTCAGGCTGGTGTCAATCCGGAAAAGCCCTGCTGATGTGATTTACCAGAGAGTAAGTGAGGTTGGTTCCATTTAAGTCAGGACACACAAGACAGAGGGACCGGTGCAGGAACCCAACATTGTAAACTGGTGGAAGCTCAGATGGCTGTTGTTTGTTAAACTTGACAGTAAAGAAAAACACATTGCACCTTTGCCGATTTCTTTTTTCCCCTTCAGGATGTGCTGAACAAAAAGAAGAGCTTGCAGATGTTCCGTGTAAAAACACTGAGCTGAATAGCAGCTGTGACAGCATTGTTTTACCCCTGTGTGATACCAGGGCTGTGCTAGAGCAGGAGGTCTGAAGCCCAAGAGCTAAATCTGATGTGGAAGGCAAGAGGAGGAAGAGGGACTTGCACATTAGGGACCACTGATACTTTTGAGACCTGGACCACTCTGCCATGCCCTAAAGTGAAGTTTTTCTGAAAGCCAAGAAAACAACACAGCAAAGCAGGAACATGGTACAAAGGAGCATCATTTGGGCATGGCCATTTAGCATGGTTCCAGACTGTACTAACCTGCAAGAGATGCTTGCAGCCCCCATTCCTTCTGCCCAGCAAGACAGGGCATCACCAGCCCCCCAGGGCTGCTTTGGAGGGTATCTGAGGAAAGACTTGAAGAGCAGTGTGTGCCAGGAGCGCTCTGTATTTGTATGTGTCCATGGGGAAAGTCTGTTTCTCAGCTGAAATCCACACTGAGGGCTCTTCCTTTATATTCCTTTCTCCTCAGTCTCTGCAGATGATTTCAAGCAACACAGTTTTCCACTTTCTAATAAGCAATTTAAATGCTAAAGGGCAGCTCGTCTGTGGAGGGCAACCAAAGCCAAAGGAGCTGTGACAGTTTATGCCAGCTGAAGCTTTGCCTTTAAGTAAATGTTTTCAACTTTCCACTAAGGAGACTAAAATAAGCCATAGCATGAAACATTAAGAGCGAAGAATGAACTCTGGAGACCAGAGGGATTTGGGAAGTGAAATGAGATCCATCTTGCTGGCACAGGTTTTTTCCCCCCCTTGTCTATTTTTGGAATTCAAAAAATTCCCCCGGATTTGTCTCTTACAAACCAGCCTTTTATTCAGTGACCAGCACCGAGCAGCCTCCCGTTTCACACAGAGCAGGTGAGCTTTGGCAAGCCAACATGCAAACTGCAGAGCTGGAAACTATTAATATCTTTTACTGCTGGAGGACGGCAGGGCTTGGCGCAGGTGCTATTTGCTTTCTTTAACAGGCTTCTCAGCTATGTAACTTGCAACCAAGTACTGGATGAACAAGGAGATTTGTAGTTAGTGAGCAAGTTGTGATCAACCTGACTCTTCTCTAGAATGCTCTGATATTTGCCATGACCAGGTAGGTTTTACTTAGGGAATTACAGCCTGGTTTGACCATGTGCCTGTGCTAGGTCTGTTCATAGGACTGAGTGGGAGCCAGCCTGGTTGTGCTTTAGACAGACTCAGGAAACCTGGGCTCTAACGCCTGGCTGTGGTATTAGCTTTCGAGGGGACCTCAGCGTGTCACTTAAAGCCCAATTCTCCACTTGGCTTGCACCCTACATTTTCCACTGACTTTAAATGGAGCAGGGGATCGTTGTTGCCTATGAAAACTGAGCCTCCAAACACTTCAGTCTCCCCATGTTTAAAACAAGGAGGAGAATATTTTGAGATCAATGGATAAGAACACCTGGGAGTGCTAATACTTGTGTACCCTGCCAAGATACTGGCAGATTAAGCAAATATTTTGAAGGGCTGTAAGCTCTTATGAGGCAGGTATGGGGCTGTTCAGTATATCCAGGATGTATTTTTTTTCCCACAAATGGGAATAGCTCAGTCAGACAGAGGGACTAAGATACACGGCCTTTTTTGGTTTGGTTTCAGCCATGCTGATTTGCTTAGTGAAAACTAAATCAAGAGCACCTGCAATACCCCTGACTGAGACTTAGTGGAGGGACTCTGAGCTGAAGACAAAGAGCACATCTATTGGTGCCCTGTGTTTTGGCCTGAGTATCACCAGAGAAGACAGAGCTGAAAAAGTGATTTTGGGAATGCTTTGGCTGTATAGGTTACAACTCCAAGAAGGATGCCACAAAGTTGATAAGGGTTCAGAAAACATTTGCCCTGTAGTGGGAGACTCCATCCACTCAGTTTGGGACAGTACATCTTAAGAAAAGTAATAAATTAACTGGAATGTGTGCAAAGAGAATAAAACTAACGATAAAGAGGCTTTGAAAACATGACCTGTAAGGAAAGGTGGAAGGAAGTGAATTTGTTTAGTCTGGAAGAGAGAAGAATGAGGGGAACATGATAATGATTTTCCAGTATTTGCAAAAGGGATAGCAACTGTGCTCCTGAATCTTGGGAAGAGCAAGAAGAAATCAGCTTAATATACAGCAAGGAAGTTTTAGACAGGACTGTAGAAAAGCCAAGCACAACTAGAAAGCTCTGGGATGGGAAATGGGAAATGTCCATTGTGGGGAAGTTTTAAGAACAGACTATAGCCATTCAGATGCAAACTTAGGCACTTTACAAAACAAACAATGGTGTTTGCAGATGCAGATACCAGACCTGGGGAGTGTGGGCAGACTGCTGCTTACACAAACCTGTTTTGAAAGTCACCCAGGTGTGACAGCACTGAATGCCAGGTGATTAATTCCAAATTAAATAAATATAACTGGTATGGGATAACAAACAGCTTCTCTGCCTCCAAACCTGCATTTCTTTAAAAGCACTAATGACAAAGGAAATGACAAAGAAAGGTGACTGTGACACTGACCTCAACAATAGAGTTGTACAGCACTGGAAGGCTGTCAAAGCTGGCAGATCACAGTATAAATAGTTTAATACATTGTCTGACTCAGGTAATGCAGCCTTAAGTGGATGCACTTCATCTCTGTCTATTCTTCCTCTCACCTTCTGTGCCTGACGAGTAAAAATAGCAACTTTATATGTATTTTTACACTTCTAATCACTGGCCCAAGTCGCTGCTCTCACAGCCCTGTCTCCTTGCAGGATGGGAAATCGATCCTGCTGCACTGCATGGTGGAGACAGTTCAAGTGTGTCACCTCACATCCCATCCACTCCCTGCAAGGCACCACTTCCTCCTGGACTGAGTGTAGAAATGCTGGAATGGCACAATATAGATGGTTCATGGCCAGTGAGTGTGTCTGCAGATGCAAGCGACAGAAGCTATTCACTTATCAGCCCATGCAGAAATCTGCAGGCATCTCCTAACAAACAGCCCAACTCCTTTTGCAACACCTCATCTCTTATTAAACACAGACATCTTTGGCCAAAGAGCCAGCTTTGAATCTTATGAGTGCTGTTGGCACAGTTGTTTTGAAATGAGAAGAGGATTTGCTGGAAGTGCTGTTCTCTGATTGTGTCCAAAGGGAAGTTCCAGTTTCCTGATGGGAGGAAGCAGCAGCGTTTTGCCTGAGAGAAGACTGCAGGTTGCTGATAGTATTGGGGTGAAACCCCACACCCAGTTACATTATTCCTCCCTCCCAAACCTCCTCCAGGGCTGTTTTTTGAACAGCACCTGGAGAAATTCTGCTAGAGGATGGTATCACAGGCCAAAGACTGAGTCAAAACCACCTACTCATTTGAAGGAATTAAGCAGTCTGAAAGGACTGGATGCTCTGAAGATGAGAGCTGGTTGTGTAGCACTGCTGCATAACGAACATTTTGAAATCACTAGATCAGAATAATGATAATTCCAATCTTCTAGACACAGCTTTGCTCTCTTCCAAAAGCAAGGGCAAGGTCTACACACAGCCAGCTTCTTTGTGGGACCAGAGGTCTGCTCTCCACTGATATGAATTAGGATATTCCCAGTTCCATTATATCAACACAGCAGTATGGGGCGGGGGGAACCCTGGGGACTGCCTGGTGGTTCTTGTCTGCCTGCTAGAAGGGCTCTTGTGTCTGGGCCTCTCTGCAGGGATGCCCGGTGTTAGTTCCTCTTCCATTTACCACTGTTTTTGCCTAGGAAACCTCTTAGACAGGGCCAAACGTCCTTGAAAGCACCAGTTATAACAAACAACCAGGGGCAGCTCTCGGGTGAGCGCTGCACGAGTCGGAGGTCACAGCTGGAAGTGCTTTTAGGGGAAATTCAAAATCACTGTCAAAAGCAGTTCTCTCTCATTTTAATTGTAATTGGTTAATCTCATTTCATTTGCCTTGCGGGGACGGCTGTGAAGCTGAGGAAACCCTCGGGGCCCCTGCTCTCCTCTCAGTTATCCTGGGAGCAATTCTGAAGGCTTCAGCAAAGTTGCTTTGGATTTATCTCTTGTGCCTCAATTGCTTGAAGAAGACAAGAAGAGAAGGAATGGATGCAGGAGATGGATGTTCCTTTTACAGAAATTAAGACAGACAAATGGCATTCACTGATTTAACCTTCCTCCTGGCCCCTCTGCTGAATTGCCAATGGCCCATGCAGGGAATGTAGGGACAAGATGGTTTTGTGCACTTCACTCCCTTCATCCTTTCTGGACCTGAAGGAGGAGACGGATGGGCAGGGCTATGGCTGGTACAATTGGGAAGGGGTGAATATGGTCCTAGGAAATAAACATGTAATGCACTGTGCACTGGCAAATTCTCTACTATCAGGTTAAACCAATCTCTGCAGTGCACCCTCAACATGAGGACAGTGTTTATCCAGTAGTATCTCACCAAATCACAGAGTGCACAGCCAACAAATGACTTGGGATTAGCACAGCAAGACTGCAGAAACAGGCGACGGGTTAAACAAGCTGTGCTGTGCCTGGTAAAGAGCTTGGCAAAGACCTGATTGAACATGTCAAGCAGCTTCTCCGTGGCCCCTGTCTCCCCACCCTACCCTCAGCACATGTGTGCAGTCACATGGAATTTGCTGCTTTGACTCGCAAGCAAGTCAAAAAGCTGTCGAACAGCCATCACATCCAACACCACTCATCATCGCCATCAATTGTTCTCCAAACGAAACACACCACATCGCCAAGCTAAATGCTTGGGAAGATATTTTTCCACTGGACCTGCATCCAAAATAAATACAGGGAAACCTCCTTCTCCAAGCACTTCTCCTGATTACTTCTCATTCGAATCATTAACAAACCCCAGATACACACACAATAGCACAAGGCTGATGAAAACCCACTTCAACAGAGTGCCCCATTTATATTTTTTTTTCAGAGATTAATCCTTTTTGTTACTCTCAACCTATGAGAAAAACATCCCTCCAGCCTCTCCCAAACCAAACTGATGTGCACATCTTCACATGTGCATCCCTCGCTAGATGGATGCTTTTTGCAGTTGGTCATTTCAGCCTTGAAGAATGCTCTGGTGGGAGCTCACCATGGTTTGTATAATCCCACATTTACTGTTATATCTCCGTCTGCCCTAATGTGGCAGCTCTGATGAGACCCTGTTGCTGCAGCTTTAGGGTTTTGCTGCAAGGTAACACCATGATCCACCCTTGTGACTAAATCCCACCCCACACAGAAGCCCAAGTTTGCTGCCTTGGAGTACATTGAGTAGGAGGAAATTATTCCCTCTCTAGGAGCTGGAAAGAAACCCCACATCTCTGTGTATGACTTCCTAAGCCGAGATCTGCCACAAGCATAAGGAAAGGAGAGCTTGGAACAACAGCCATGGCTTCCCCTCATTGACCATCCCTTCACTGTATTAGTGTTGCTTCAGGAGGGGTCCTCCAGGCTCACAAAGCAAGACGTGCTCTTCAGGCCGGAGCTTAATTTAGCCAGGATTTGATTCCAAACCACACAGAGCCTGTTAGCTTCAGTGAGTCCCACCCAAATGGCCCAGGTTCACTCAAACCTCAGCCCAAGACCCGGACCCAGGCTGTGCATGAGACCTTGTCTCTCCTTCCCCTTGCCCAAATCACTGCCTGCAGTGGATGTCCTGGAGAACCCGGCCTGCAGTTTGAGACCATAATGAAACTCATGAACCATTCACTCAACCCCAGTAACCCAGAGAAGGCAAAGGCAAATTACAGGCCTCTAGTTCCTGGTTTTTGTGTGCTGGCATTGCCTTTGAATGTGCTAAACGCTGCGGACAAGAAGTGTTCTGGTTTGCAATGAAGCTTCCAGCCAATTACTTTCACTTTGTGGATCGTCTAATAAACCAGTACCCACCTCTGCACTTGTCCCCATTTCAGTGTGACAAGACAAATCACAAGAACTGGATGCACTGAGCTATGGTGCAAGCAGATGGGACTCCAAGGATTTTCCCAGGCTCCCTCCCAGGCATACCAGACACCAGTCTGGATACTTATTCCTATGCAAAGTACTGGGCAGCCCAGAGTTGCTTCTGGAGGTGGCAGCACTTAAGTGGAAGCCATTTATTCTGTCTACCCTGACCTGGGCGTGCAGCAGAGCTGCTTCCTGCAGTTAGGGTGGGAGTGTTTAGATGTGGAACATGCCAGAAGCTGAATTTAGGATTGTACCACTGCTTTGAGAATCGAGCATCTCCAGTCTTAATTCTTAATGCAATTCACTTTCCCCTGAATTGCCTCCTTTGCAAGAACGCTTGGCTTATTTCTAACAAGCCCTCTGTCTAGCTGTGAAAGCAGCCTACAGCTCAGCTCACTGCTATGCTGTTCTCAGGATGCTCTCTGCAAGTGGCTTGGAGCTGGTGGCCTGGCAATCATGTGTGCTGCAGTGTCACAGCCCTGGGGAGGTACCAAACCAGAGCCCTCTGCCAAAGGGGCTGTGCTGTCCCGAGCTGCTCTGTATGTGCTGGAAGTGCCTGGAGCAAATGGGGCTCCATCCCCTGCAAAGGCAGAGTCACAATGACTGCCTGGAAAGAACAGCCCATTCTTCTGGCCATCTGGATGCGTGTCCTGATGAGCCAGCCCTCAGCCTGGCTGAGCTCTGCTTCACATTGCAAATCTGGCTTGGGAGCACACCAAGCCTGTGCCTCTGCTCACCCCGACCAGCAAAGGCTTTGGAGACCTCTGCCCTCACTTCTCTTCTTCCCTGTGATTATAGAGCATGAATTCTCCCCTCAGATGAAGGTCCTGTTGTATGGCGGCCTCTCAACAGTGATACTCATTCCCGATTTGCCTCAACCACACCAATAAGGTGAAGCTGCTGGTGACTACAGGCTTTCAGGGACGATGCTCTATCTTGTCTGATGGTAGGCACGGCTCCACCTGCACCTCCTGCTCTGCTGGTACCAGCCTGCAGTGTAAACCAGTGCTCTCAGTCAGGAGATACTGTGGCAGCCCCTTGGCCCCCCAACACTGCCTTGGGTGAGCTGCCCCTTGACAAGAGGCCTCGGGGACCACGGCACAAGATGACAGGAACCTAAGCAGAGAATTGAGATGCTTTCAGAGAGAGGCCACCCCTCAGCAAACCTCCCAGCCCCAAGACTTTCTTCTGTGCAAATACCTGACATTTACCAGCATAGACCGAATTTTAGGCAAGGTTCCTCCCCCTTCCCTTCTTGCTCCACAGCTCACTGCTGACATTTTAAGAGCAGCGATCCTGATCTTGCATGATAAGCTAAACCCAAACCTCCTGAGGCTGCAGCCCAGAGAGCAAACAGCTTTGTCTTTCACCACTTGGAAACTGGGGCTCTGAAAGCAGCCTTCTGGGTGTACAAGTGCTGTGCTGAGCTATGCAACAACTACAGCATAACCAAGACTTCCCATAACCAGCAGCCACCAGCCAGACTGAATGCATTGTTCAGACTGCTGCCTGACATCAGGGCTTACAGTGATGGATGATGCTTCGTAAAAAGCTGACAGAGGAGGTGGCAGCTGTGACTGCGGTTGGTAGGAACTGGTCATAGCTGCAAAGCAGGAGATAGAGGGAGGAGAGGGCTGGAGCTGCATTGTACTGCTTCATCAGGGCTGACACCCCTGAAAACCAGAGCTTTGGAGAAAACTGGACTTTGTTTTTCCCCTCCTTCCCATTCTCAGCATTTCTCACAGAACAAAAACCTTATCTCCTGCCCAGCTCTACCCCTGGAGCACTAATCCTTTGGCTGTGGCAGTGGATTAAGTCTCTGGCCCTGAGCAAGCTCTTCCAAGGCACAGTGAAAATGGTGTTTGTCAAGGTCTAACCCATGTGCAGCTCACAGCTGCCATGGTTGTGAAATTGTGCTTTTTCTTTCCTTTCTTTTCCTATTTCAAGCAGCCCATATGAAGCAGGGAGAGCAGGGCTGTTCCGAGAGACTATTCCTAATGGTCTGAAAAGAAACCCAATATTTTTCTTGGCTTGTAGAGGGAAATGGTTACCTTGATTGAAACTTGGTTCAAACGCACGTTTCAGACAGTAATGAAGACTGCAGATATGAGACTTGTAATAGGCTCTGTTGCACAAACCTTCATAGAGGGCTTTTTTCCTTCTTTCCCTTCTCTACCCAAGACTCTGCCTGGTAGAGCTACGGATGAGCTCCCATAGCTTGTTGGGAAAAGGAGCTTTAACTCAGGTGCTAGGTGTGAGCTACCTTTTATTCTTTGCCATGCTGATAAAAGGTTAATGAAACAGAGCTGGCATTTCATCAAGGCCAGCACTGAAAATTAGGGACAGAGCTGCCATTAAAAATAACCAGATGCATGTGCTTCTATCCCTGACACACCGGTCTTGAAATATCTCTCTCTTGGGCTGTACAGCTTCCAAGGAATAGCAGGAAATTGCAATTGTTACACTGGCCAGAGAATGGATTTAATTTGTACTGTTTTATCCTCCCTGTTGGAAAATATCCTCTTTTCTTCCATGCCAACTCAACAGAAAAGAAAAAAGAACCAGCAAACCCAACACATTTCTCTGTAAAGCCTTCCATGCAGTTGGATCACAGCCTGCCATAAAGCATGCATGCTTCCTCTATCAAAGGTATGGATTGCTTCCCTTCTGCAGGGTTTCTTGCAACACATCCACATAGGTCATTGTGCATGCACATTTACAGCAGTTAAAGTTAGTTTGCTACAAAAAGGGCTGCTCCTTGGGATGAGAAAGAGCTGGTTAAAGGGGTCCAGTGCATGTGCTTTGACCATGCCAGGGCAAAGCCAGAGGATTACACTTAAACAGCCTGCAAGAAAGGAATTAAACTGACTTTTTGGATACAGAGGAGGAAAGAAGATGCAGTACAAGTAACACATCAAACTGCCCAGCAGCAGTTGTCCAAGCAGAGGCTCAGGAGCTCTAGCTGGTTTAGATTAGTTCAGCAGGCATCAGTTTATTACTAAGGCTATCACATTGCGTAAGTTAAGTGAAGGAGCTGGGCAAGTCATGAGCATGTACACAATGGTGATGTTGCTTCAGCTGAAGGGCAATTACTTGTTGAGCAATCATAATTTAATTGCATTTGATCCCATGTCTGTACAAGAGAGAATCTAAGTCACCTGCTTTCCTTATGTAGGTACAACTCTGGGCTATGCAGGTGGAACCAGCCTTTGGAAAGGTAGGTTGCTGGCCTGGATAGATGACAAAGAGCTGGAGCTTTATCAAGGCTGAGCAACAGTAGACAGTGTTGTCTTTAGGAGGAATTTTGTACTCTTGTGGCATCACAGTGGGAATATATTTGGCCCGGTTAAGATTGGAAAGATGATTGCAGTGATTGAGTTACAGAGGCTTAATGAATTACTGCTCATCAGCTGAGCTGCGGTAACTGACTCTGCCTGCTGGACACACAAAGTACAACGTGTTAGCTCATGGCTAATTTCAAGCACAGTGAGGCATAATGTGGTTACCCAGAGCAGAAGCTGGCCTGAACCCATAGGTTAAAACCTCTTTACTTTTGGAAATGTACCTAGTCATGTTAATTGGCTCCGGCAGGTTGGCTTTAACAGCTTATCTGGCTCCAGGGCACAGTGATCTTCCTCCATGAGGACTGGGGGTGGCTCCTGACTCAGAGACGTGCAGTCCTGTTTCAGCCAAGCTCTGAACCCCCATCAACAGCACAGTCCCTCCATCTGCACCAGAAGCAGTTTTTTACTGACTCAGAAGGGAAGAATGGTAAGAACTCAGTGAATCGTTAACAGCACAAACCTGGGAGGTCTGCAGGAGGTCAGCAAGGAGGACAGCAGCTCTGCAGTGAGGCCATGGGAAAGCACTGGAGCTGCTCTGCTCCAGTGCTCCAACCCCGAGGTGATGTGACTGGAAGCAGATTAAAGGAGACTGGCCAGGCATGGTGAATCACTCCTGTTGGGAACCGTTCCCTCTTTGAGCAGTGACTGCAGCCAAGAGCTGAAGTGACTCATGGTAGCAGCATCGGCTGATGGTGGGAGACAAACAGAGGATGGCACAGCCCTAATCAATGCCTGTCATGGGGCCAGGCCACATCAGGTCTGATAGCACCCCCAGGGCAGGAGAACTGCAGGCAGCAGCATTCTTGCTAGGGCTGCCATTGCCAATGTTGTTTGTTCATTACTTAAACAGTCTTTCTGGCTGTTTCTTCTGCCTCCTAAAGCTTTATTTTCTCTTCTCTAGAGAGGAACAGAAGCTTCTTGAAAACCTGCCTCTCCGGCTGCCTTCAACCCTACCCTGTCAATGCTGAGTTTTGAAAGATGAAGGATGTGAAAAGGAGAAGGGAGAAGAGAGCAGGAAAGAGAAAGCAAAGCAAAGGAGCAGGACTTACAGGGAAGGGAGCAATTGGGCTGCTATGCTGGGGTCTGCAGCACCAATGCTCAGCACTCAAATCAGGCAGTGATGCAGCAAGAGGATAGGTGGGAAGAGAGAGGAGATCAGAGTCCAGCAGCAGGGCTGAGCAAGGAGATGGCTGTGGATACAAGGCAATTGAGCCTGATCATGCAGTCAAGCCTGATTAAGCTGTGCCCAGAGCTCCCCCTCCTCCTAGTGCCACACACACAGGCGAGAGGACCACACGAGGGGATGCAAACACATATAGGGGCTCTAGCTGCTATTTGTGTGATCTCTCCTCCTGTGGGGCTCCTGCCTTGACAGAGCCTGCAAAAATGCTCAAAAATCCCAAGCACCTTTATACTGACCTGGACAAAATTTACAGCAAAAAGGCCCAGGAAAACCTGTTTGTGTGATAGGTCCACACAATGAACAGTTAATCCTGGGCTTTGCTACCTGTCACAGTGCATTGCACTCCCCTTCAGCTGACCCCCAGCATGCAGCAGAGCTGCCTTCCCCAGCAGCAGGACTGCAGGAGACATCTGTGTTTGTGTTCAAGAGGGCTCTTACCAAAGCATCAGACAAACAGGGAGCTCTGGGAGGTGGGGTAGAGAGTAGGCAACTGTCAAACCCTTTTATAGCTGGTCCCACAGGAATTTGCTTTCCTCCTATTTTTAAGTTGAAAAGGATTGAGTTTCACTGCAGGAAATAGTTGTTCTCCCTCCCACCCACCTTTCTTTTTTCTGCAGCACATTGGAAGAGCAGTCTGCTGTCTGTCTCAGGTTTCCAAGAATCAGGCAGTCAAACTGGAACCGGAGCGTTCCAGTTATCTGCAACCAGGGAAGGGAAGCAAGAAAGGCTGGAGAAGAGGTGTTCCTGTCTGCAAATGCTCAAAACTTCAGTGTATGTATTGGTGAGATACACTCTGCTCTGTCCCTTTGATCAGGTTGAGATTGCAATTCGGATCTCAGAAGAAGCTTCTGTGAAACCATTAGAGACAGTATGTTCATGCCCATGGAAGCTGCCCTGCCTTCTTCCCTAATGTCACAGAAAGATCTCAGGGAAGGAGCACAGTGACCTGCTCTCAAGCAATCTCTTCTGCATTGTATCACTTGCAGAGCTGGACATTTGCAACAGCACTCTAATACAGACCTAACTCTGTGTTCCTGTTAGAAACACACACATTCAATCAGTGCAATGCTCTTAAAATCTCCACATGCCCGAGCCGTACTAACATTATGATACAGATTCCTCCTGCCATCAGACTCAAACCTGCAGTTTGATTCCCAGCCTATCACCTGGGATTTAGAGCAGGAGGCTGGCTAACCAACAACAGCCTGTTGGACACTACCTTTTGATCCTCAGAATTCACAGCCCAGTGATTTCTTACCCCTTCCTTCCCTGTTCTGCTGATACTGATCAATTCTGTTCACCAGACACAAACGCATCCTTCCTGCACTGGGCTCGAGGCAAGGCAAAACTCATTTCTCTTGCAATTACAGTAGAGACAGTGCCTCTTTTGTAGGTGCTTCTACATGTCTGGTGGAAAACCTGTTGGAGACTAGCACAGTTATATCAATAATCTCCTGTTTATTATTCCTCCTGGCATGGGATTTGCCATTACCTCTCTAGCACAGGCAATGTTTTCCATTCATCTTTTCTCAGCCAGGTGTTTGCTCATTTGCAGCAGGGAGCTTCAAAAGAGCCAAAGCTAAATTGATGGGGAACAGAAGGCCAGGCTGCTGCCAAAACAGGTTTTCCTCAGGGATCTTCATAGCCTTAGAAATGGTTATTACACTGTCTTTCAACAGTGGCTCTACACACCTGCTAAAGCCTTGCCTTTGCTTTCCTTGGACCCGTCTTTCTGATGACCTTTGTTGGGCACCTGTTAAACACTGTTCAGGTTCACATCTTCCCAATGCAGCCAGTCTTGGGTAAGTAACTCCTCACTCCAGTGAAGCCAAAGACACAGTGTGCAGGAGAGATGTCACTGGAGTAGGATAACCACCTCAAACCTCAGGGCTTGGTATCGTGCCTATAGAGTGATGCTAGTGTGGTTTCAAGTAGATTCAAGCATGGGATTAAAGGGCAACAGCTCTTTCTTAGCAGCTCTGCCCAGAGAGTTCCTTGTCTAGTAAATGTATCCACAGGCAGGGAGACCTACCTGCGAATGACTTTGTGCAGATCAAAGCACATCTGTGCTCAGATGTGTCCATCAGCAGGTGGTAGTGCTGTCAAGTGTATAGACTGGAGCAAGTGTCTGTTCATAACCCCAAAGCACAGAACTGCATCAGAGACTCATCTGCAGAGACCTGTTTCAGAGAAATTTAAGTAGCTGTCTGCTCTCATTATGCGTGTTAGAAAAGCACAGAATAACCAAGTATGTGCATTTCCCAGACATCACACTTAAGGATTAGGTTATTATAACAAACCTCATAACTTTCTGCACCTCTGCATTGTGTGATTTGAAAGACTGAATACCTGAGCACACACAATTCAAAGTATGAATTCACTTTGGCTGTGTCTGTATCCTTTGTACATTGGCTTACCCTAAAAGGGTCCTACATTTCAGTCAGTGTAAAGAATCACATTCCTTTACTTTCCAGGGGGTTTTATTCTCTTATGTCCATTCTCACTAGCTTCTGGCTCTGTGAGTGAGTGAGGATGGATCCAGAGTTAACATTTAAGCAAAATATGAAAGGGCATATCAAATCTAATGTGTAGAGCTTCAGAGACATCCTCCCCTTTCATGTTACATATCATTCTGGCAGACATGGCCACCTCCTTAGAGCTGGGTGTGTTTCATGGACATAAAACTTGAATAGGGCTAAACCTTTCAGTTTTTATTAAGTCATATCTCACAATGAGACTTGTGGCAATGAAGTCGCTGACATCCAGCCTTCCGCAAAATACTTTGTACTTGAAGACTTTGGGGGACTGTCTGCTATTACTAGAGCTACACTACTTCCCCTTTTCAGTTACAGGAGGGCAAGTAGGATGCTTTACTGTAAAGTTAATACAGCAGGAACTTGGAATTCTGAAACTGAGAAAGACACTGGGCAAGCTAAGGAGATCAGACCTGAGTTTGCAAAACAAACTTGGGTGGTAGAGGGAAGATGTGGATTAGGGCAAAGTGAGAGTCCAGCTGGGAAACAGACCACAGTTATCTTGGAGGAAGAGAGAACTTTTCCAGCCCTTGCTTCCCAGCACTTTCACTGCAAAGCCTCACAGAGTTGAAATAAGAAAATGCTAGATTAATCCAGGAAAAATCCCTAAACCAACGCAAAACCTGG